>PVKU01002872.1:0-204491 GCA_004027475.1 Anoura caudifer
TTGTTGTCATTTTACTGTTCATAGTTTTGATCTTCTTCTTTTTCTTAGGTAAGTCCCTTCAACATTTCATGTAATAAGGGCTTGGTGATGATGAACTCCTTTAACTTGACCTTATCTGGGAAGCACTTTTTCTTCCCTTCCATTCTAAATGACAGCTTCGCTGGATAGAGTCATCTTGGATGTAGGTCCTTGCCTTTCCTGACTTGGAATATTTCTTTACAGCCCCTTCTTGCCTGCAAGGTTTCTTTTGAGAAATCAGCTGACAGTCTTACGGGAACTCCTTTGTAGGTAACTGTCTCCTTTTCACTTGCTGCTTTTAAGACTCTTTCCTCATCTTTAATCTTGGCTAATGTGATTATGATGTGCCTTGGTGTGTGCTTCCTTGGGTCCAACTTCTTTGGGACTCTCAGCCGTCCTGGATTTCCTGGAAGTTTATTTCCTTTGACAAATTAAGGAAGTTCTCCTTTGTTATTTGTTCAAATAAGTTTTCAGTTTCTTGCTTTTCTTCTTCTCCTGGCATCCCTGTGATTCAGATGCTGGAACGTTTAAAGTTGTCCTGGAGGTTCCTAAGCCTCTCCTCAACTTTTCTGAATTCATGTTTCTTCATTCTGTTCTGGTTGAATGTTTCTTTCTTCCTTCTGGTCCACACCATTGATTCGAGTCCCAGTTTCCTTCCCATCATTATTGGTTCCCTGTACATTTTCCTTTATTTCACTTAGCATAGCCTTCATTTTTTCATCTAATTTGCAACCAAATCCAACCAATTCTGTGAGCATCCTGATTACCAGTGTTTTGAAGTGTGCATCTGATAGGTTGGCTACCTCTTCATCACTTAGTTATATTTTTTCTGGAGCTTTGATCTGTTCTTTCATTTGGGCCATTTTTTTTGTCTTGGTGTGCCTATTATGTAGTAAGGGGCAGAGCCTTAGGTGTTCACCAGGGTGGGGCAACCCAGCTGGCTGCTTTGTGGCAATGTTTGTGAGGAAGGGGTCTGAGGGAACAATGTCACTGCTTGGCTCTCAGCCAGCTGTCAGTCACTTCTCCCATTTCCCACAAACAAATTGGGCCCCTCTGGTGCCGATTCCCGGGTGGGTGGGCTTGTGTACGTTCTAGGACCCTGTGGGTCTCTCCAATGAACTCTCCTGTGAGGCTGGGAGTTCCTCCTACTGCCGCTTCACTCCCCACCCGTGTTTTCAGTCAGAAGTTTGAGGCTTTATTTCCCCACTGGGACCTCGGATTGTAAGGTCTGTCTCAATCCCCAGTTGTCCCTCCTGGTTTATTCGCACATGAATGTGGGACTGCCCGCTCCGCCAGCCACCACCTTGTCTTTAGCCCTCTCCACCGGGATGCCTGTCTCCGCCCCTCCTACTGTCTGGGTGAGTGTTTCTTCTTTAACTCCTTGGTTGTTGGACTTTCGTACAGTTCGATTTTCTGTCAGTTCTGGGTGTTTTTTGTTTTTAAATTGTTGTTGTCCTTCTTTTGGTTGTACAAGGAGGCACAGTGTTTCTACCTACACCTCCACCTTGGCTGGAAGTCTGGTCTAACGTGCACAGTTTTGATGCCTAACGAAGCTGTGCGTTTTTCATGTCTCTTGGTCATGTGTTTCATCTTTTCCTTATTGATTCCTAAGATTTCTTATATATTAAGTATTCTTTGGCAAATGTTTCAAATATTCTTTTTTAGAGTTTCTTTTCTTGTTTAAGTTTAAAAAAAATGTGTTTTGGTCATTGAATGTCAACTATTGAAAAAATGAAGAAAAAGTGTTTTGGCCCCAGAAATTTAAAATTTTTATGTAGTAGAATTTATTAGTCTTTAAAAAAACTATCCCTGGCTGTTGTGGCTCAGTGGTTTGAGTGCTGGTCTGCGAACCAAAGTGTTGTGGGTTCGATTCCCAGTGAGGGCACATGCCTGGGTTGCAGGCCAGGTCCCCAGTAGGCGGTGTGGGAGGGGCAACCACACACTGATGTTTCTCTCTCTCTCCTCCCTTTCCTTCTCTCTAAAAATAAATAAAAAACAGAATCTTTAAAAAATAAAAAAATTATTGAGACTTTTGGTAAATATTCATCTTTATTTTCCTCTAGTTGTATGCTATTGAAGCTTTTTTACTTTTAACTTTTACCCATCTGAAATTTACTTGGTTTCGAGAATTGAAGTGAAGGTCAAAACTTAATATTTTTCCAAATGATTTATCAGTTGTCCCAGATCCAGTTATTGAATAAGTAGCTTTTTTGCATTCAGATTTGAGGGCCCTCATTTATAAATACCGAATAATTATCTATATTTGAGTCTGTTAAAGGATTTTCTGTTCTTTTCTCTAAATCTCTCTTTTTTTGTAATCTGTAATATGGTGATATCTTCATAATATTCTTCCCATCCAGGAATATTTATCTGTTTAGTTTTTATACATCCCTTAACAATTTTATGATTTCACTCATACTAAGTTATTATAGTTGTTACCAATTTTATTTCTATGTTATACAAAGATTGGGTTGATATTATAAAATGAGTCACTTCCTTGGTTACATTTTCTGGTAGTCATTGGTTTGTAGCAAAACTATTAATATTTATGCATTTAGCTTGTATCCCATTACTGTCCCAAATTCCTATGAACTGTAATAATTTTTCAGTTAGATTTTTCTAGGTTCACTAAAGTGTCATCTGTAAATAAAGATGATTTAATCTCCTTTTCTCTGGACTCCTCTTTGTCTTTTTGTGTTTCCTTGTCCTGCTGCGGCGGTTAGAGCGTCCGAGTGCTCCCTGACGGGGACGCCGGCATTCTGACACCGGGGGCGGACTCTCCCCTCAGCTGTGACATGGAGGCCGTGTTTCTCTGCTAATCACGACACGGTGGCTGCGGTGGAACACTTTGTTTCTAGGAAAGTATGAACTTTCCCCCGCACATGTAATAGTTACCATTTACTGCCAGGTACTTTTCTAAGCGTTTTACAGAATTGTTTCACTTAATTCTTTCAAACAGCCCTCAGAGGTAGGTACTATTGTAATAGACATTTACATAGGAAAAAATTTACGTTCAGAGAACCACCTTCTGCTCCAAAAACCCAATGGAATAAGCAAAGTTTAAACGCAGGTCATGGAATTTGTGAGTCTGCGTGTTTAACTGTATGCTGTCTCACCTTCCTTCCCAGTCTATAAAAACCTCGTTCCGTTGCTAACTTAGTTTTGATATGAGGGACAAATCTAGGGTTTATCAAAGAACTTTCTGCCTTCTTTGGAGACACATATGTACTATTTTTTTCTTTCACTTACCGAATTTGTTTAAAAGACTTCTAAATGATCAGTAGAGTTTTGGTAAATAGAAAGAAAAAAGTCAAAGCTCTTGCCAATTTCTGTGTGTAAACACTCCTGTCATGGCTGGTTGCAGCTCCCAATGGGATATTTCTGAGTGAGGAGATGGGAAGGGACGAACTGCCAACCCTGAGTCCTACCTGCATTCCTGACACAACCTCCAAGGTGGTGGTGGGTTACTACTTTAACATGTGCATGCACACGTATAACACAGAGCATGGCTGGATTGCTACCTACAGCTTCAGTGTGCTGTGCAGAGCCTTGTAAGCAGGCACATCAATATTTTAGCAGCAAGAATGCTTGAATATTCACATTCTTTGTCATAAATACTGTAAAGAGGCTCCCATCACTTTGGATCAATTAGTTATCAACTTAGTTTTGGTGCCAAACTTACCCAAAAAATTCAAGTTGCAGAACTTTCTGATTTTCAGAATTATGGACAAAAGTCCATGAACTTGGGTTTTATTTATTTCTTTTTCTCTATTTTTTGAACTTGGTCTTAAACTTTGTTTCTAGGTTGTCAGTTTTCATATCAGGGTTGAACTATTTATAGAATGATTGGGACATTTTCCATCACTTGAAAATCTTCACCCGTTTCTTGAACTTTAGAAAGCTGAACAATGGCATAGCCACTTGGGATTGACCTTTTTTGGGAGAGATTATTTTGGATAATGTCCTTAGTTTTTTCTATCATTGTTTATTTATCCATTCAGGTGTTCTATTCTTTCTTGAGTTAATATTGGTAATGTATATGTTTATAGAAAGCTCAGTTTCACTGAGATTATAAAAAAATTCAGCACAGAGTTGCATATCATATATATATATTTTAATTTAAAAACCCTATCTTTACCTGTGTTTATAGACTTTTTTCTATTTCTGGTTTTAGATAATTGCATGTGCTTCCTTTCTTTGTTTCTTAACAAACTGGCTAGAGATTAGGCTGTTCAGATCGGAGTCCCGTCCTTTCTGCTGTGCTCGAATGGATGAGGAGCTATTCCGTCGCCCACGGCGAGCTCCTTCCCCAGTTTGTTCCCTTTCTCCTCGACTTCTTGAGTTGAATGCTTCAGAAGTTCTTTTATTTCCACAGTAGAAGTGTACAGTGGAGGAGGGTGTTTATTTCATGACATGCAGGAGAGACGAGAGTCAGGGGAAGTGAACTGGAAGCTGGGTTTTGATGGATGAGTAAGTGTTAGAGTTTCCTAGATGGAGACGTTCTATCTAGGTGAGACAGCAGCCATAGAGGGATGAAAGACCAGCTGCATTCGAGAAATGACCCCTGGCATGGAGCACTTGAATGGACAAATGAATGGCATTTGTAATAATGTATGCATTTATTATATTTATAATATAATCAATATCTTTACTATACAGTATAATGAATTATAAAATACAATTTAGTGAACACAGCTTTTTTCTGGAGCTGATGGCTGGTGCTGAAAGACCTGATTTGGTTGGAACATAGGGACCCGGAGAGAATGTGGTGGGAGGTCAGCAGCAGGGACACCCCGAGGGGCCACAGGGAGTCCCAGGAGGGGAGTTCCGGGAGGGGCGTCACACACGGAGTCTAATGTATTTAGGGTTAAAGCAAAGCCCGTTGGCTGCAGTGCTGAGAATGGACGGTAGGGGGCAGGAGCGGAAGCTGGGTGGTGCAGATTGGGAAGCTGAGGCTCTAGAAAGGAGAACCTTTTCTGCCGCGGTGCGAGTGGGTAGAACTACTTTAGACGAAATGGGACTCTGTCGTTTTTATTGTTAGTGGCTTGTTGAGGCATCACCAGTATATAATAAACTGCACATTTTCACCGTAAAAAAATTGGATTAGTTCTGACACATTTGTACACCTGTGAAACTTTATCACAAGATGAAGTAAGATAAAGGGACACCAGCCTAACCCTAATCCTAACCCAAGTTTCCCACTGCTTCTTATTCCCACAACTTTCCTTCCCTCCCATTTCTCTCCTCCCACCACCCACAATTAAAAACAAGATAAACTGACACGTTTTCCATCACCACAGACTAATTTGCATTTCCCAGTATCTTACATAAATGGAATCGAGCCGTATATGCACTTTTTTTTTTTTTTTTTTTTTTTTTTTTTTTTTTTTTTTTTTTTTTGCCTGAGCATGTGGTGTACTCACTCAGCATGATGATGTCGAGATCGGGCTGTGGGGTCTGCTGTGTCCACACTTGGTTCTTTTCTTTTCCCTGCGAAGGGACACACGTCCTGCAGGTGCACCACCATTTGTTTACTGGGTGTCTCTCCAGTTGGGGGTAACTATAAACAGAGCTCTGGACACAGAGATGTGCAAATGTCTGTGTGGACGTGTGCTTTCACAGTTCTGGGTAAACATCCAGGGACTTTTCCTGCAGCCTGACCGGAGACTTGGCAGCCGGAGTTCAGCAGCTGATGGCGATGGGAGAACTGCGTGAGGCCTGAGGTGGCTGCTTTGAAGGGGACTGAAGCGTCCTTGTTCTGTGTGCAATGTTTCTTGTATCTTTTTCAATAAATGTTTGTATTTTCCATTTTACATGGCTGGATACCTTCTGGACAGACCTTGTACACTCAAAAAGTAAAATAAATAAATAAATAAATAAATAACAGCCATAAATTTTCCCAAAGTGGTATTGTACCACGCCTTTCTGCAATTTCTTCTCAACCTAGGAATAGATCATGTTTATCTTTCCATGTTGTGGCCTGGAAAACAGGACTTAGCATGCTACTTTTAAGGATGGTGTGATATCCCACAGCAAGGTTCGGTGCACTTTTTCTTAAAGGGCCAAAGAGTACATTGTTAGGCTTTGTGGATCAAGTGGTGTCTGTTGCAAGTACTCAGCTCTGCTGTTGTGTTGGAAAAGTAGCCACAGACGACATATAAACGAATGGACATAGCTGTGTGCCAATAAAACTTTATTTACTAAAACTGGCCTTTGTTCTGGGGCTTCCTTGCATCCTCATGCATCACCTGAGAACCTCCCTCCACTTTACAAATGTAGAAACCAAGGTCTAGAAAGACGTGATCACAGAAGTGAGCACAAGAGAATTGAAACATTGGGGTTTATTTGCTACAGTGGCCAGCATTATTCTAACGCGGTGGTTCCCAGGGACATGGGCGATGTCTAGAGACACTGTTGGCTGCCTCACCGGGGAGGTGCTGCTGGTATCTGCAAATAACACCCTACTCTGCACAGGGCGGCCTCTGCGTAAAAAGTTACCCAGCCCTTAATGTCCACAGAAACCCTGTGCTAGCTTAACAAATTCCTCTCTTACAATCATTTTATCTATTTATTTTTTTCTCCACCATTGAGCAAATTCACATTTCTCAGCCAAGGAGAGAGAAGGGGCTTTCCGGTTAGGGCAAGCTGGGTGTGGGAATTGCTCAGCATGGTGTCGGCTTATCATTTACTGATTGTTTTGGCGTTGCCTGATGGGTGGGCAGAACATGTGACCTCAAAACTGACCTTCTGGAATGAGCATATGCTTCAAGTTCAGATGGATCCACTCCTCGGACTTCAAGGTCAGGTTACCTTGGAGAAGAGTGAGACTGATGCTGAGTTCTAGGAGTTTTACTAGCTGTTGACAACCTGGTGGTGATGGTGGGAAATTATTATTTTATTACTGGTGCTGATTGTGATGTTCCACTTTTCAAGGTTCAGCCCCGTGGACTTCTTTGCTCTTCTGTCAGCATGCTGGGCTCAGTCCTGCCTCAGGGCTTTTGTACATGCTGGGGCCAGTCTTCTCCCAGGTGCCCACATGATTTCTTCCTTGACTCCTTCAGGTCTCTGCTTTAATGTCACCTCATCAGAGGTGGCTTCTATGACCACCCTGTTTAAAATCTCACCCTCACTCTGTCAGATTCTCTACAGCCTGCATATACATCAGGGACAACCTGGACATTTGAATGGCAAAGACGGAGGGGCAGGCACAGGTAAGCCAAAGCGAATGGACAAGCAGCTGTTTCTATTTCTTTGAAGAGGAATGAGAATGGACTCCCCCATTTCATGGAGATGTATTAGAGCTGAACTCTGACCCCCCCAGATTCAAATGTTGTAGCCCTAACCCTTAATACCTCCCAGTGTGGCTGTATTTGGAGATTGGGCCATTAGTGAGATAATTAAGTTAAAATGAACCCATGAGGGTGGGTGCTAATTGAAAATTAGGTCCCCATAAGGAGAGATTAGGGCATGCAGAGAGACACTAGAGGTGGGTCTGCAAGCCAAGAAGAGAAGCTTCAGGAGAAACCGACTCAGCTTGCACTTGACCTTGGATGTCTGGCTGCTAAGCCAGTGGCACTGGGTCACAGCAGCCCAAGCTGACCAACACAGGACATAGCCCCGCTGGTGCCCGTGTCTGTGTGCTCCAGCTGCCACCCTCATCAGAGCCTGGCAGGGCCCCATGTCACAGACGGGGACCTTCAAGCTTAGAGAGGTGGATGGCCCTCTCATTCAGGTGGGATGTGGCAGAGCTGGGGTGGGCTGCCTCTGTCTGGGGTCACAGAGTGGGGCAGGGGTGGAGTGGTGAAGGTCAGAGACTCAGAACTGTGAGCCGACTGAGGGATGCCACCCTGAGGGCATGGTGGGGTGGGACTCACTTCAGGGAAGGGCTGGCCCCCGATGGGAACAAAGTACCTCTGGGGAGGAAGGAAGGCGAGGTGGATGGGTGTGGATGGAGGTTTGGTACAGGTTGCGAGGGCACGGCATGGACTCTGTGACTTCTTTTCCTTTCAGGGGTGGAGAGGAGGTCGCCAGCTGGGTGTGTGTGAAGTGGACCTGGGAGCCTGTGGGAGTTCAGGAGAATTGGGAGGGGCCGTGAATCTGGCTGTGGGGAGCAACCGAGTGACAACTGAAGAGGAATTAGGGGAAGCATGTTCCTGGGGCCTGGAGATCCCATAGGAAAGCTGGGTGGCAGGGTCTGACGTGTCTCTCAGCCAGCTGGAGCCCTTTCCAGGCCTCCTGCAGCCCAGAGACATGCAGGGATTGAGCCCAGAGGAGGAAGGGTGGGTGCCCAGTGGTTAGGAACATGAGCTGCAGCTATTCTGGAGCAGATGCTGAAAAGGAGTTGGGGCACGATGTGTTTGTTAGGGCAGACCACCAGATTTCAAAAGTAGTGCGTGTTGGGAGGAGGGCTTGGATGTCTGTCTCCAAAAAAGACACATGAAGGGCCAAGCAGCATTTGAAAAGATATCCGACATCACTCGTCATTAGGCAAATGCACATCTAAGCCACACTGCGATACCACCTCACACCTCTTAAAATGGCTATTATTAAAAACAAAAGAAAAATGAAAAATAGCAATGCTAGCCAGGATGTGGGGAAATTGGAACACTTGTGCATTGCTGTGCAAATGTGAAGTGGAGCAGAAGTTGAGGGAAACAGCTTGTTGGTGCCTCAGAAAGTTAAATAAAGGGTTACCATCTGACCCAGGCATTTGACTTCTGGGTATAGTCTCAAAAGAATTGAAAATGGTGTTTATTTTATTTTAATATATTTTATTGATTATGCTATTACAGTTGTCCTATGTCCCCTCCCTTTATTCCCCTCCCACCCACATTCCCCCACTTTTGGTTCATGTCCATGGGTCGTACATATAAGTTCTTTGGCTTCTACATTTCCTATACTATTCTTAATCTCCCCTTGTCTATTTTTTACCTACCATCTATGCTACTTATTCTCCATACCTTTCCCCGCTCTCTCCTCCCGCTCCCACTCCCCTGCTGATAACCCTCCATGTGATCTCCATTTCTGTGATTCTGTTCCTGTTCTAGGTGTTTACTTAGTTTGTTTTTACTTTTGCTCTAGGTTCGGTTGTTAATAGCTGTGAGTTTGTTGTCATTTTACTGTTCATATTTTTTATCTTCTTTTTCTTAGATAAGTCCCTTTAACATTTCATATAATAAGGGCTTGGTGATGATGAACTTCTTTAACTTGACCTTATCTGGGAAGCACTTCATTTGCCCTTCCATTCTAAATGACAGCTTTGCTGGATTGAGCAATCTTGGATGTAGGTCCTTGCCTTTCATAACTTGGAATACCTCTTTCCAGCTCCTTCTTGCCTGCAAGGTTTCTTTTGAGAAATCAGCTGACAGTCTTACGGGAACTCCTTTGTAGGTAACTGTCTTCTTTCCTCTTGCTGCTTTTAAGATTCTCTCCTTATCTTTAACCTTGGCTACTGTAATCATGGTGTGCCTTGTTGTGTTCCTCCTTGGGTCCAGCTTCTTTGGGACTCTCTGAGCTTCCTGGATTTCCTGGAAGTCTATTTCCTTTGCCAGATTGGGGAAGTTTTCCTTCATTATTTGTTCAAATAAGTTTTCAGTTTCTTGCTCTTCTTTTTCTCCTTCCGGCATCCCTGTGATTCAGATGCTGGAATGTTTAAAGTTGTCCTGGAGGTTCCTAAGCCTCTCCTCAACTTTTCTGAATTCTTGTTTCTTCATTCTGTTCTGGTTGAATGTTTCTTTCTTCCTTCTGGTCCACACCATTGATTCGAGTCCCAGTTTCCTTCCCATCATTATTGGTTCCCTGTACATTTTCCTTTATTTCACTTAGCATAGCCTTCATTTTTTCATCTAATTTGCAACCAAATTCAACCAATTCTGTGAGCATCCTGATTACCAGTGTTTTGAAGTGTGCATCTGATAGGTTGGCTACCTCTTCATCGCTTAGTTGTATTTTTTCTGGAGCTTTGATCTGTTCTTTCATTTGGGCCATTTTTTTTTTGTCTTGGCATGCCTATTATGTAGTAAGGGGTGAAGCCTTAGGTGTTCACCAGGGTGGGGCAACCCAGCTGGCTGCTTTGTGGTACTGTTTGTGAGGAAGGGGTCTGAGAGGGAACAATGTCACTGCTTGGCTCTCAGCCAGCTTTCAGCCACTTTCTCCACTATCCACAAGCAAATTGGGCCCTTCTGGTGTGGATTCCCAAGTGGGTGGGCTTGTGTACATTCTAGGACCCCATGGGTCTCTCCAATGAACTAACCTATGTGGCTGGGAGTTCCTCCTGCTGCCGCCTCACCCCCTACCCGTGTTTTCAGTCAGAGGTTTGAGGCTTTATTTCCCTGCACTGGGACCCTGGGTTGTGTGGTCTGTCTCACTCCCTAGTTGTTCCTCCTGGTTTATCTGTACATGAATGTGGGAGCACCCTGTTTGCAGTCTGCCTCCTTGCTGCATCCACCAGCCACCGCTTGCAGCGAATCCTTTCCACCCAGCTGCCCGTCTCTGCCCCTCCTACCATCTGGATGAATGTGTCTTCTTTAACTCCTTGGTTGTGGGACTTATATATAGTTTGATTTTCAGTCATTTCTTGTTGTTTTTTCATTTTAAATTTGTTGTTGACCTTCTTTTGGTTGTGCGAGGAGGCACAGTGTGTCTACCTATACGTCTATCTTGGCCGGAAGTACTTAAAAATCTGAAAATGGTGTTTAAACAAAACACTATACCCACATGCTTATAGCAGCACTATTCACAAAAACCAAATTGTGGAAACAACCCACATGAGGGGATGCATGAAATGTGGTCTATCCAGACAATGGAATGTCGCTGGACCACAAAAAAGAGTGAAGCACTGACACTCACTACAAATATTTTCCTTATTTTTAAAAATATTTTTACTGAGTGGATTGGGGTGACATTAGTTAATAAAATTACATAGGTTTCAGGTGTACAATTCTATAATATGTCACCTGTATATTGTAGTGTGTGTTTGCCTCTCCAAGTCAAGTCTCCTTCTGTCACCATTCGTCCCCTCTCCACCCTCTGCTGCCTTCCCCACCCCGTTTCCCTCTGCTAATCAACAGGCTGTTGTTTGTGTCTGTGAGGTGGTTTTTGTTTTTTTGGAAGGACTTAGGATAAAAGAAGCAATAGACAAAGCCACAGAAGTGAGCCAAGGTGGGGCTGCTGTTAGTTCACTAGGAAGTCTGATAAAAGGGGTCCTTGGAGACAGGTTTGGGGGTCAGCCCTGGATGAGCTGCTGTTGTCCACTGCTCCCTGGTTGCAAGTCCAGTGGGGACCCTTAGAGTTCAGGAGATGCACGTCTGTGGGGGAAGAAAAGGGGAGAGGGTCCCAGAAGGGGAGTGTGCCAAATTTTTTTTGCTTAATTTCTTCACCTTTTTCACCCAGTCCCCCATCCCCCTCCCCCTCTGACATCTGTCAGTCTGCTCTCTGTATCTGTGAGTCTGTTTCTATTTTGTTAGTTTATTTTGTTCATTAAATTCCACATATGAGTGAGATCATATGGTACTTGTCTTTCTATAACTGGATTATCTCACTTAGCATAATACTCTCTGGGTCCATCCACACTGTCGCAAAAGGTAAGATTTCCTTCTTTTTATGGCTGAGAAGTATCTCATTGTGTAAATGTACCATAGGTTTTTCATCCACTCATCTACTGATGGACACTTGGGCTGCTTCCAGATCTCAGTGATTGTAAATAATGCTGCAATGAACATAGGGGTACCTGTATTCTTTTGAATTAGTGTTTTGGTGTTCTTCAGATAAATTCCCCAAAGTGGAATCACTGGGTCAGAAGGCAGATACATTTTTAATTTTTTTGAGGTATCTCCATACTGTTTTCCACAGTGGCCGCACCAGTCTGCATTCCTACCAACAGTGCACTAGGGTTCCCCTTTCTCCACATCCTTGCCAGCACTTGTTGTTTGTTAATTTATTGATGGTGGCCATTCTGACAGGTGTGAGGTGATATCTCAACATGGGTAAATTTTGAAAATGTGATGCTCAACGAGAGAAGCCAGACACAAATGTCATGTGTTTTATGGTTCCATTTACATGAAATAGCCAGAATAGGTAAATCAATAGACACAGAATGTCAATTCATGGTTGCCAAGAAGAAGAAGAAAGTGGGGGTGGGTGACTGCTTCATCGGCACGAGATTGCTTTTTGGGGGTGATAAAATGTTCTGAAACTAGTTGTAATAGTTGTACAACATTGTAAATATACTGAATATCACTGAATTGTTCACTTTAAAATGGTTTTCTACATGAATTTCATCTCAGTTTCAACCCTAAACCTAAACCTAATCCTAACCCTAACCCTAAACTTAACACTAACCCTAAACCTAACCTTAATCCAAATCCTAACTACGCACTTACCCTAACCCTAATTAGAACTTAAACCCAAACCCTAACCTCCAAGCTATCTCTAACCATAGCCCTAACCAGAACTCTAATCATAAACTCAACCCTAACCCTAACCCTACTCAAAACCTAACCCGGAGACAAAACTTCAACTTCAACCTAATCCTAACTATTACCCCAAACCTAACTCTAGCTTTAATTGAAACTCAAACCCTAAATTCAAACTAATACTATGACTAAATGTAACTGTAATCATAAAGTCAACCATACCCCTCACACTAACTCTAACCCCAACCCCAACCCTGAGGGAGCAAACCTGGACCCTCACCCTAACACTAATCTTAATTTAAAAATACAGACACTATGAGCACACACGTATGCACTCACATACATGGACACACCTATGCACACACACACGAACATACACGCACACACATATGTGCAATGATCTCAGTATTCACCTAACCTTATGAGGTATAACTCATATCATGCAGGTTCAAACATTTATTTTTGGTTCAGAAACGATCGACATGTGACATCATATTAGTTTCAGGTGCGCTGTACAACGGTTGAGTATTTGTGCATGCTGTGAAATGCTTGCCCAGTAAGTCTAGTTAACGCCCAGCACCTCACACGGTCACAGTTGTTTTCACATGATGAGGCCTTTAAATTACACTCTCCTAGCGGCTTCCGCCTGTGCATGGGCATTGTTAGCCGTGGTCGTTGGCCCTGCACGTGCTCCAGGGCCTGTGGATTCACAACCGGGAGTCGGTCTCTTCTGCCCACCTCCACCCATTTCCCTGCCCCTGCCCCCTGCACTGGCAACCACCAATCTGCTCTCTGGATCAATGAGCTCAGGTTTGTTTTATTTTTGTTTTTTAGCTTCTTCTTATAATGGTATCATACAGTATCTCTCTTTCTCTGTCTGACTTATTTCACTCAGTATAATGCCCTCTAGGTCCATCCATGTTGTCATAACTGGTGGGATTTCCTTCTTTTTTTTAATGGTGGAATATATTCCGCTGTATGCATACTACATGTTCTTTATCTATACACCTGTCGATGACATTGGGGCTGTTTCCGTATCTTGGTGATTGCGAATAATTCTGCAATGATCACAGGGGTGCAGATATCTCTTCGAGAGAGTGTTTTCATTTCCTTTGACTAAATACCCAGGAATGGTAGTACTGGGTCACACAGTATCTCTGTTTCTACTTTTCTGAGGAAACTCCATGCTGTTTTCCATGGTGGCTGCGCCATTTTACAACTCCAGCACGAGTGCATGAGGGCTCCCTTTTCGCCACATCCTCACCAGCACTTGGCATTTCTTGCCTTTTTGATAATTAACTCTGTGTATTTTAAACCAGAATACAGTTTCTAGAAGTCAGCTCCTTATTCACCCTTCCACTTAATTACCTGTGCCCTTCAAGCAGAGTCTATAAAGCTTGCTGGTGAGAATTGGTGTACAAGCATTCAAAGGGGCAAAAAGTGCTGGGCAGATCAGTTGTTTGCTTACAAGTTCTAGATTTCACATCACACACATACAAGCATCTGGAGCCAATACCAGTGTATTTGAAATTTGTCTGAGTAGATACGCTGCTAATAACCGAGAAGCATCTTCATGTTGGTGTGGCTGGCTCCCTGAAGGCTGCCTGTGGTTCTATTTAACATGCTCCACCAGCTGCATGGAGTTCGCAATGCCTGCTTGCCACCACAGAACTGTGGTGTTTAATTCTTTCCTGTTAAAATGTCTGCAGCATAATTGTAATCTCCAATGTAATGGTGGTGTCCATTGCCCAGGATGGCTACTGGTTTAATTCTTGTGGACTTACTTTGTAATTGGAGATGGTGGCAGAATTACTGTATCAGAGGTGATATACTTTTATGAGTCTTGGTGTTTTCTTTTTCCAAACTGGTGGTGGTGGCATTAATGTAAAAGCAGGGGACAAGAGGACACCAGGTTTTTCTCCTCTCCAGCAGGTGGCCATACCACTAGGTGGTCCCCTGTGGCATGTCACTCTTCCTTGGCCATCTAGTGTGTGATATTTTTAATATTGTATCGCATTCTGGTGTTTCATTTTGTTCACAGCTCTTGCTGCTATCTGCAGTTATCTTTATTATTGCTTCTCTCCCCCCACCCCCATGTTTAGTGCTTGTTTTCTCCACTGTGTTTGACAAACGAGGCGGAGATCTTCACATTACCTAAGGCCACATGCGCCAGTGTGGTGGGTGGAATAATTGCCCCTCCACAGATGTCCACATCTTAATCCCTGCAACCTGCAACTATGTTAGGTTACAGAGGGAAGGGGGATTCAGGTTGCAAGTCAGCTGACCCTCAGATGGGGAGATTATCTGGGATTATCTGCATGAGTTTGGTGCCATCACCAGCTCCTCAAATGTGGAAGAAAGAGGCAGGAGAAAGAGGGAACCAGAGGGACAACACTGTGAGAAGGACTCAGCCTGTTGCTGCCAGCTGTGAAGCTGGAGGAAGGACCCACAGGCCAAGGAATGCAGGTGGCCTCCAGAAGCTGGAAAGGCGAGGGATTTTTTTCTCTAGAGAGTCCAGAAGAAATGTAGCTCTGCCAACTCCTTGATTTTTCACTTAGCAAGATGTCTTTTAACTTTGGATCTCCTGAATAGAAAGAAATATAAGAAATGTGTTGTTTTACACTACTAGTTTGTTACAGTAGCCATAGGCAATGGACGCACCCAACTTGGCCTGGAGGAAATGTGCAGTAAACATTTGTTAAACAAATGATCCAAATGGTGACCTCCAGACAGGGACTGGAGAAGACAGAGTAACTAAGTTAGAGAGGCTATAAGGCAGCCAGGAGTTGGGGGTAGGTCTCGAAGTCAGTAGGGAATGCCTGGGTCGGGCAATGAGTGTGAGGGGGCATGGACTTCAAGGTCAGAGCTGGCTAGTTCCCGACTCCCGGAAACACTCAGGAAAGAGCACAGGGGTTCCCTGCCAGTGGTGTTTTCATGGCATCCCGATGACGGTGTTTGCTAAGGGGTCCAAGGCATTCTTCCATTTCTTTTAAAAAATTATTTTAAAATTAAAAAAATCTTAAAAGTATTTCTTTAAAAAAAGATTATTTATTTATTTATTTTTAGAGAGAAGGGAAGGGAGGGAGAAAGAGAGAGAAACATCAGTGTGTGGTTGCCTCTCACGCACCCCCCAAACTAGAGACCTGGCCCACAACACAGGTGTGTGCCCTGATGAGAATGAAACCAGCGACCCTTTGGTTTGCAGGCCAGCACTCAATCCACTGAGCCACACCAGCCAGGGCCTAAAATAATTTCTTTAAGGCAGTTTTAGGTTTACTGAAAAGTTGAACAGAAAATATAGAGTTCTTGTATACCTTCTTTTCCCTCTTCCCTCAATTTCCTTTATTACTAACATCTTGCATTAGTGTGAACACTTGTTATAACTGATGAACCAATGTCATCAACATTATTGACTGAAGCCCATTGTTTACAGGAGGGTTCGCTCTTGGTGTTGTATCTTCTTGGAGTTTCGACAAATGTGTCACGATGTGAATTTACCATTGCCGTGTCACACAGAACAGACTCACAAACCTAAGAGCCCCCTGTGCTCCACCTGTGCAGCCCCACCTCCCCTGTCCTGGGAAACCACTGATCCTTTCGATTCATAGTTTTGCCTTTTTCCGAATGGCATCCAGTTGGAATCGTAGAGTATGCAGCCTTTTGGACCAGCGTCCTTCACTGAGTGATGTGTTTTGAAGTTTCTTCCTCCATGTCCTGTTTGTTACTTTTTAAAAAATAATGGATAAAATCTACCATTTAAACCGTTTTTAAGTATGCTCAGCAGCATTAAATACAATTGAAACATTGTGCGACCATCACCACCATCCTTCGCTGGAACTTTTCTTAGTGTTTATTGAAGTGTAATTGACAAATAAAATTGCAGTATATGTTTGAACTGGTGATTTGACCTACATCTACTTTGTGGAATAACCGCAATCAGGTTAGTTAACACACCCATTAACTCACACATTTTATGTGTGTGTGTGTGTGTGTGTGTGTGTGTGTGTGTGTGTGTAGTGAGATGCTCATGTTCTACTCTCTGGGAATCTTCCCAGAATTTTTTAATTCTGAACTGAAATCCTCTATGGTTAAACAGCTTCCCTTTATCCCCTCTCTCCAGTCCTTGGTAACTTGGTAACTTCTAATGTACTCTCTCCCTATGAATTTGACTATTGTAGATACTTGAAAGAAGTGGAATAATACCATACTTATCCTTTTGTGTCTATTTCACTGAGCATAGTATCTTCAGGGTCCATTTATATTATAGCAGGTGTCAAAATTTCCTTTCTTTTAAAAGCTGGATAATATTTTAGGATGTAGACGGGTCACATTGTGTCTGTCTGTCACCTGCCAGAGGACATGGAAGCTGTGTCTACTGTTTGGCTGTTGTGAATAATGCTGTTGTGAGCAAGGGTATGAAAACACCTGTCTTCAATTTTTTTTGGGGGGGAGGGATATATACCTAACAGTGGAATGGCTGGATCATGTGGGAATCTCTGTGTTTTTGTTTCCTTTTTTTAAAAAAACTGACAAATACATCAGGTTAATTGTGGCACCCACCCAAGTTGTTTTCTTGGGTCGAGAGTGAAACTGAACACTTGGCCCCTTGGCAGTTTTTTTCTCTTGGAAACAGTCCCTTCACACCCTGTGGTTGTCAGATTTTCCCTTTTTGTTAGCTCGAAAACACACCTTATGTGCTATAGATACAGATTTCTTTATCATGCTTGTTGAATATATTTTCCCGTTCTCTTGCTTGCATTTCTATTTTGATCATTTCTTTCTGGATATGTAGATATTTTTATTTTCATGGAGTGAAATCTTGATGCTGTAACTATTTCTTTGATGACTTGATGAGAAATGCTCTCTAGCTTCCTAAGTTGTTCTGGAAGAATAGAACAATTATTAATTTTTAACTTAGCAAAATTTTTAATTTAACAAATTATAGTTAAATGTTCTTTGAGATGTATTCTTTTAAAGCTATTCATTAAAGACTCTAGATTTCCCTCTCAAATTATTAGGCAATTATCCCACCCATTTTTGTTAAATGATGGTGTTAGAGAAAAAAAAATTTTCATTCTAAATTACTGGAAGGTACTTTAAAAAAATAAATTACTAGATCCAAGAGGGTGGTGGAGTAGGTGGATGTTACACTCACCGCCTCCCAGGACCAAACTGGAATTACAATGAAAATGTAGAGCAACCAGCCTGACAAACCAACTGAAGACTAGCTGAAGAGAAGTCCTCTAAACAGGGATCTACAGAAGAAGCCACATCATGACAGGTGGGACAGGCAGAGATGAGAAATGGGTGGCCCCACTCCCAAGGCTGGCAGCTGAGATTCTGGAGGGATATCTCAGCTACAGAGGTTCCCCCTGAGAAGTGTGGGGTCTCAACTCCAAGCCAGTCTCCCCAGCCCAGAGCATCAGAGCTGGGAAGAGGTGCCCACAGAATACCTGGCTGTGAAAATCAGTGGAGATTCTTTCCTCAAGGGAGAGATGGGAATCTGCTGGAGACACACCCTCTTAAAAAGCCAATGCACAAAATTTCATTTGCAGCCACTTACCCTGGACCCTGGTGGAGTGGAGGAGAGTCTCCTGAGGAGAGATGGAGGCTTGTGGCTCTGTGGAGAGAGGTGAAGTGGCAGCCATCAGGATCCCTGTGCTGAGCCCTCTCCCCCACCACAGACGCCATCTTTCTTGGGTGGAGCACTCCCCTTCAAGAAGCGTCTGCCTGGGGAAATGCAATAGCCTCATTCTCTGGGCTCCCTGTTGCACCTGCCCGTAGAGCTTGGGCCCTATGAGGAGTCAGTTGCCTGGGCCAGGGTGTGGAGGTCCGGGCAGACACAGGGGGTGTCACTGACTGAATTGTGTGGCTTTGGGGTGGGGGACATTCCCCCCACTTTCCTGTGAGCTTGACCGACAGTGCATCCCCAGCACGGGAGATCCACTGGCTCCACCTTCCCAACTCCTGGTGGCTCCGCCCTGCTGAGGTCTGGGCAGAATCTAGGACAGCCTGAGTTGTGTGGCTCCAGGGGGGGGGGGTCACTGTTCCCACCTTCCCTGAGCCTGACTGACACCTGCTACTCATGGGGGATCTACTAGCCTATCCTCTGGACTGCCCCCTTGCTGAGCTTAGACAGACTCTGGGACAGACTGAGTTGCGTGGGTCAGTACAGAGTCATTTCTTTCCTCACATGCCCAGCCAGTGAGGAAAGAAATCATCTGTTTGGGCCAGATAAACTCTGCTGTCTCACCTGACTCCCTGAGACCTGCCCCTACCACAAAGGTGTGCAAGTACCCAGCAGGTGGCAGCTAGACTTGGTATACCTGGGACATTGGCTGAGTGCACTCAGACCCAGCCCTGGCACCACGTTTGAACATGTTTCAGTCTGCTGAACACCACTCGGCCTTCTCTGGTGACTCACTCAGGACCTGCCTTAGACAACTTGACTATAGCCAGTGACTGAGTGTAACAGGCAGAGGCAGCAGAAGTGGACCTAAGGGTGCATTGGGACTTTTGCTGTTCTACCCTAGGGCATGGTGCAGGTAAAAACCAGCCTTGGTATGCTGCTTGGTCCTCCCTATGCACATGCAGGCCCAGCAGAGGCAGCCAAAAACTGTAGATCACTTTGTAGCTCCAAACAGGTTGCTCAGAGTCGGTCCCAGGCAGTGTCTGACATTGGTTCGCCCTAGAGTCCCTCCCAACAGGCCCAGAACCAACTCATCCAGTGGCCAGCTTTAGACCACATCAGAGCAGGATCCAATTAGCTTCACAAGCAGCATATTTATAGAAAATTTCAGCAGGCACCAGATCCTGCAGAGGCAAATTCTGCTCCATGTAGTCAGCACCTGCACAATAGCTCGTACAACATGGTCAGGGTTGATCAGCCAGCCTGAGGGTCGACCCCACGCATGAACAGGCCACTAGCAATCAAGACTCAATTATAACAGGAGGACCCACATAACCCACACAAGGGACATTCCTAGGATACCCAGCTCAGGTGATCAAGGAGACTGTATCACTGTACCCCACAGGACACCTAATACATAAATCCACCCTACAAAGACTGGGATTCATAGCAGATTTATCTAATATATAGAAACAAACTCAAAGAGTCAGCCCAATGGTGAGAAAAAGAAACCTGCTTCAAATGAAAGAACAAGAGAAATCTCCAGAAAAAGAGCTAAAATGAAAGGAAGGAAGTAATTTATCAGATATAGAGTTTTAAAAAAATGGTTCTAAAGAGCCTTAAGGAACTCACTGAGAATTACAGCAGCATGAAAAAGGATATAGAAACCATTAAAAAAAAGCTAATCAGAAGTGAAGAACACAAAAGCCAAAATGAAGAATACACTGGAAGAAATAAACAGTAGGTTGGATGAAGAAGAGGATGGATTCAGCAATTTGGAAGACAAAAGTAACAGAAAACACCCAATTGGAGCAGCAAAATAAAAAAGGAATAAAACAAAAAATAAGGAGAGTTAAAGAGACCTTTGGGACAACATGAAGTGAAACAACATTTGCATCATAGAAGAACCAGAAAAAGAAGAGATAGAAGAAGGGATTGAGAACCTGTTTGAAGAAATAATGACTGAAAACTTCCCTAACCTTGGGCAGGAAAAAGACATACAAGTCCAGGAAGTGCAGAGAGTCCCAAACAAGTTGAACTCAAAGAAACACCCACCAACACACATCATAATTAAAATGGCAAATTTTAAGACAAAGAGAAAATCTAAAAAGCAGCAAGAGAAAGACAATTACCTACAAAAGATTTCCCATAACACTGTCACTGATTTTTCAACAGAAACATTTCATGCCAGAGGAATTTGCATGTGAAAGGGTCAGGCCAGCTTTCTGACCCACCTGATGCTCGTGACTCAGTTATCCCGACTCGCCTGATAGCTCGAAGCTTCATCAAAACTTTCTCCCATCTTGCATAATAGACACCTGGTATCAGCCACAATGGCCAGTGATCAGACTGACCTTCCTGCACCTGGGAGTAGCCCAGCCCTTTACCTAATCCATGATCCTGACTCACATCCTGAAACTCTGAGGCAACAGTCCAGAAGAACAAGAAACTAACCCCTACTTTATTCTCCCATGACCCCATGCTTTTTCTTAAAAAAACAAAACAAAACATTCTTGCCTCCCTCAGCTGCTGCAGTCTGCTCAGACTCAGCTGCTTGTAGTGCAGCTCCAAATAAGGGCATTTGGATCAGATTATCTGGCTCCTCCCATCTCTATCTCTTGTGCATTTCTAACAGCATGGAATATTCAAAGTGATGAAAAACAAGGACCTATAACTGAGACTACTTCAGAATTTAGGCTATCATTTAGAATTAAAGGACATATAAAGAATTTCCAGACAAGAAAAACTAAAGGACCTTAGTTTTTTTTTTTTTTTTTACAAGAATTGCCAAAAGGTCTTCTAGAAGAAGAAGAGGAGGAGGAGGAGGAGGAGGAAGAGGGAGAAGGAGGAGAAGAAATAAAGGAACATAGTTAATAGAATAAAATGGCAATAAATACACACCTATCAATAATTGCTTTAAATGTAAATGGCTTAAATACTCCAATCAAAAGACATAAAGTAGCTAAACTAATAAGAAAACAAGACCCATGTATATGCTGCCTACAAGAGACCCACCTCAGAACAGAAGATACACACAGACTAAAAGTAAAAAGATAGAAAAAGATATTTCATGCAAATGTAAATGAAAAATGAGCTGAGGTAGTAATACTTATATCTGAAAAAGCAGACTTTAAAGCAAAAACTATAACAAAAGACAAGGAATGACACTACACAATGATAAAGGAGCAATCGAACAAGAGGATATAACCCTTGTAAACATTTATGCACCCAACATAGGAGCACCTAAATATATAAGACAAATCTTCATGGACATAAAGGGAGAGACTGAAGGTAACACAGACAGAATAGGGGATTTTAACACCTGATTGACATCAATGGATAGATCATCCAGAAAGAAAACCAACAAGGAGACAGAGGCCTTAAGTGACAGACTAGATCAAATGGATTTAATTGATATCTTCAGAGCATTTTACCCCAAAGTAGCAGAACATACAATCTTTTCAAATGCACATGGAACATTTTCTAGGATAGACCACATGTTAGGATACAAAATAAGTATCGATAAATTTAAGAAGATTGAAATCATATCACGCATCTTCTCTGACCATAATGTTATGGGACTAGACATTGATTACAAGAAAAAGAACTGAAAAACACACAAAGACATGGAGGCTAAATAACATGTTACTAAACAGTGAATGGGTGAACAATGAGAGCAAGGAAGAAATGAAAAATACCTTGAAACAAATAAAAATAGGAACACAACAACCCAAATCTAAGGGACACAAGGAAAGCAATCCTAAGAGGGTAATTCATAGCACTACAGCCTACCTCAGGGAACAAGAAAAATCTCAAATAAACAGTCAAAACTTTCACGTAAAAAAGGAAGTAGAAAAAGAACAATGAACAAAGGCCATACTGAGTTAAAAAAAAAAGGAAATAATAAAGATCAGAGCAGAAATGAATGAAATAGAATCTAGAAAAAAAAGTACAAGAAAAAAAGATAGAAGACCAAAATAAATAAAAACAGAAATGAAAGTGGAGAAGTAACACTGACACCAAAGAAATGCAAAGGGTTATAAGAAAATGTTACAAACAACTATATGCCAAAAAATTGGACAATCTGGACAAAATGGATAAATTTTTAGACATATAAAACCTTCCAAAACTGAATCAGGAAGAACCAGAGAATCTGAATAGAGAGAGTACACCTAATGACATTGAAGCAGCAGTAAAAAAACTCCCAACAAACAAAAAGTCTGGGCTGGATGGCTTCACAGGTGAATTTTACCAAACATTCAAAAAACTTACACCTATACATCTCAAACTATTTCAAAAAGTTCAAGAGGAAAGAAGACTCCTGAGCTTATTTTATGAGGCCAGCATTATCCTAATTTCAAAACCAAATAAAGATGCTGCAAAGAAAGAATATTATAGGCCAGTAGCCTTGATGAATGTAGATGCTAAAAGTTTCAGGAAAATATTAGCAAACCAGATCCAGCAATACATTGAAAAGATTATACCCCATGATAAACTGGATTTATACCAGAGATGCAAGTTTGGCACAATATCCTCAAACCAATAAATATGAGTCACTACATAATCAAACTGGATAAAAGCCACATGATCATATCAATAGATGAAGAAATATCATTTGATAAAACCCAGCACCCATTTATGATAAAAATCTCTCATAAAGTGGGAATAGAGGGAACATACCTCAATGTAATAAAGGTTACAGCCAACATCATGCTCGATAGGGAAAAATTATAAGCATTTCCCTATAGAGTGAGAACAAGACAGGGATGTCCACTTTCACCTCTCTTATTTGACATAGTACTGAAAGTCCAGCCTCAGCAATCAGACAAGAAGAAGAAATAAAAGGCATCCAAATTGGAAAGGAAGTAAAACTGTCGTTATTTACAGATGACATGATACTGTATATAGAGAACCCTAACAGTTCCACAAAAACCCCTGCTAGAACCAATAAATGTGTTTAGTAAAGTAGCAGGATACAAAATTAATATCTAGAAATCAGTTGAATTTTCATACACCAATAATAAACTATCTGACAAGGAAATTAAGAAAACAACCCCATTTACAATTGGACTAAAAATGAAATAACTAGGAATAAATTTAACCAAGAATGTAAAAGACCCATACTTGGAAAATTATAAGACATTGAAGAAAGAAATTGAAGAAGTTATAAATAAGTGGAAGCAATACCATGTTCATAGAAGAATTAACATCATTAAAATGTCCATACTACCCAAAGCAACTTATAGATATAACACAATTACTAGCAAGATACCAATGGCATATTTCACAGACCAAGAACAAATATTCCCTAAGTTGATATGGAAACACAAAAGACCCTGAATAGCAATGATAATCTTCAGAGTAGAGAACATAATTGGAGGTATCATGAGACCTTATATCAATCTATACCACAAGACCTTATATCAATCTATACCACAAGTAATCAAAAAAGCATGGTAGTGGCATAAAAGCAGATGCATAGATCAATGGAACAGAATAGAGACCCCAGAAATAAACCCATTCATATATGATCAATTAATCTATGATAAAGCAGGCAAGAATATAAAATGGGGTAAAGATAGTCTATTCAACGGTGTTTGGAAAATTGGACAGATATGAGCAAAAAATGAAATTAGACCACCTTTTTACACCTTACACAAAATTAACTCACAATGGATTACAGATTTAAATGTTATTATAGATTTGAAACCATAAAAATCCCAGAAGAAAACATAGGCATTAAAACCCAGTACAGTTGTAGTCGCAATATTTTCCTGATATATTTCCCTGAGCAAGGGAAACAAAAGAAAAAAATAAACAAGTGGGACTATGTCAAACTAAAATTTTTAGCACAGCAAAGGAAATCACCTCACTTTGAAAATGAAAAGACAGCCTTGGCTGGTGTGACTAAGTGGATTGAGTGCTGGCCTGTGAACCAAAAGGTTGCCGGTTCAGTTCCCAGTCAGGGCACATGCCTAAATTACAGGCCAGGTCCCTGGTTGGGAGGTGTGGGAGAGGCAAGAGGCAACCAACCAATGTGTCTCTTGCACATTGATGTTTCTGTCCCTTTCCCCTCCCTTTCTCTCTCTAAAAATAAATAAAGAAAACCTTAAAAGAAAATGAAAAGACCACCCACTGAATGGGCGAACATATTGCCAATGATACATCTAATAAAGGGTTAATATCCAAAATTTATAAATAGCTTATAAAACTCACCACCAAAAACAGTCAAATTAAAATATGATCAAAGGACCTGAATAGACATTTTTTCTAAAGAGGGCACACAGACGGACAGTAGACATATGAAAAGATGCTCAATGTCACTAATCATCAGAGAAATTAAAATTAAAACCACAATGAGACATCACCTCACATCTGTTAGGATGGCTATCATCAATAAATCAACAAACAACAAGTGCTGGGGAGGATGTGGAGAAAGGGGAACCCTTGAGCACTATTGGTGAGAATGCAGATTGGTGCAGCCAGTGTGGAAAGCAGTATGGAGTTACCTCAAAAAATTAAAAATGTATCTGCCTTCTGACCCAGTGATTCCACTCTTGGGACTATATCCAAAGAAACCTAAACAGTGATTTGAAATAATATGTGTATTCCTATGTTCACTGCAGCATTATTTGTAATAGACAAGATTTGGAAGCAACCCAAGTTCCCATCAGGAGATGAGTGGGTAAAAAGGCAGTGGTATAATTCTGACCAGTGTGGCTCAGCTGGTTGGGCATTGTCCTGAGGAGCAAATGGTTGCTGGTTCAATTCCTGGTCAGGGCACATGCCTGGGTTGCGCTTTTGATCCCTGGTCGGGGTCCATAGGAAAGGCAGCCAATCGATGTTTCTCTCTCACATTGATGTCTGTCTCTTCTTCTGTTTCTTTCTCCCTCCCTTCCCCTCCCTGTGAAAATAAATAAATAAAATCTTAAAAAAAAAGCAGTGGTACATTTACACAATGGAATACTAGTCAACTACGAAAAAGAAGAAATTCTTACTTTTTGTGACAGCATGGATGGACCTGGAGATTATGATGCTAAGTGAAATAAGCCGGTCACAGAAAGATTTGTACCATAGTATTTCACTGATATGTGGGATCTAATGAACAAAACCTGGCAAACATTATCGAAACAGACTCATAGATACAGAGAATAGACTGATAGCTGTCAGGGCAGAGGGGTTGCTGTGCTCGGTGAAAAAGGTGAAGGGATTAAGCAAAAACAAAAAACAAAGCAAAACACAACTCATTCACACAGACAACAATATGGTGATTACCAGAGAGGGAGAGAGGGGTGGCGGGGTAGAAGAGGGTTAAGGGAGGAAAAATGTTGAGGGAAGGAGACTTGTCTTTGGGTGGTGAGCACGCAATACAACATTATAGAATTGCATACCTGAAACCTATAGAATTTTATTAACAAGTGTCACCCCAATAAATTCAATAAAATATCCATATACTTAAAACATAAATTACTAAAAACTGGGGTATATTTCTAGATGACTCATTCACACATATTGATTCAACTGCCTATCCTGGTACCTATTTACATTTATTTTAGCTTTATAAGATTTAAATGTTTTTATACCTGAGAATGTTATTGCCTTCCCAAGTGCCTTTCTTTTCTAGAGTTTTTCTATATGCTGATTTAATTATTCCTTTTAGAGCAGTGGTTCCCAGCTAGGATTTTTGCCTCTCAACCCCCCCCCCCCCCACCAGTGATATCTTGAGACATTTGTGGTTGTCCTCAGGCACTGAGACCAGGGACGCCTCTCAACACCCTGGATGCACGGAACGACCCACTGATGAGGGGTGGCCGGACCCGAGTGTTCCCAGCCTGGAGACTGAGGGGCCATCCGGCACATGAATTTCAGAACAGCTTTCCTATGTTCTTTTAGACCTAGATTTTGATTTGAATTGGATTTGTAAATTATTTTGGGGGTAGGGGAGAGAATGGCCCCTATGTAATATCTGTTTTTTTACCCAGAAATAAGGTCTATTTATTTATTGAAGCTCTATGTTATGTTCCCCTCTAAAGTACTATGGTTTATAAAAAGTGAGTCAGAGCATTGCTGTTAAAATATCTCCTCTGTGTTTTATTTTATTTCACTTTATACATGTGCTGATATTATTCTGAGAGGTGATGGTGTATCATGCTGATTTTTAAAAAGAAAATTTACATGCAGGGCTAAAACAATCCAGACAGACAAAAAGGATTGCCAGTTTCCTGTTTATTCTTTGGGGGATATTTTGTAAATGTGAAAACATCTGTGAATGAGTATATATGAATTTGTGTCAGTCCACCTCTTTTAAAACAAATGGTAGTATTCTATTTACATTACTCTTCATTTATTATTATTTTTGTATAATAAGATATACCATGGAGATTTTCTCATCTTAGTGCACATAGATTTAACTGAGTTTCTTAGAAGGTCATGGTATATTACTGAATATTTTCCCATTTTTTAAATGTTAGAACAGTTTCTTTAATTAGAAATTTTTACATAATACTTTTCTACCTAGATTCAAACATCTTGTCACTACTCTCAGCCAGTAGGAAAGGGTACTGCACATTGCAACCATGAAAATAAATGCTTTTGAGAAGTAGAAATATTTTTACATGGCTTTCTCACATCTTCTACCTTTCCCGAAAACTGTGTTGGGCTGTGCAGGGGGAGAGCCGGCAGGGGTGGCAAGATTGCAGGAGGTCCGTCTCCCCATAAGTCGGGGATACGTCCTTAATATTTTTTTTGTCCTTTTCAGGTACAAATAATAGTTCTAAATGAAGCTTCCCCATCTTCTAAGCATTGTACTCCATGAGTTTCGTTGCCATTTAAATTCTCTGAAACTTACTAGGATGAAATCTCAGTTTTTTTCTTTTTTTAAAATTTATTTATTTTTAGACACAGGAGAAGGAAAGGAGAAAGAGAGGGAGAGACAGACATGTGCCTTGATTGGGAAGCGAACCAGTGACCTCTTGGTTCGCAGGCCCGTCCTCAACCCACTGAGCTACACCAGGCAGGGCCTGAAATCTCAATTTTGACAGCGCCCTGGCAGCACCAGGTGCCCTGGGCTGCGCCTGCACCACAGCGCAGGCCTCGGAGATGCTGGCTGGGCTGCACCTGGGGGCCAGGGGTGGCTCTGAGGACCCGTGTCCCAGTGGACACTGGAACGTCATTCAGCCATTAGAAAGAATGAGGTACTAATGCACTTACAAAACATGGCTGAAACTTGGAAATATTATATATACTCTGGAGTGAAAGCAGCCAGCCACAAAGGGTCACATATTGTATGATTCCATTTATAGGAAACATCTAGAATCGGCAAATCCATAGTGACAGAAAGGACACCAGCAGTTGCTGGGGGCTGAGCGGAGGGGGAATGAGAGTGACTGCTTAATGAAGACAGAGTTTCCACCTGGGGCGGTGAAAAATTTTGAAACTAGACCGTGGCAATAGTTGCACAACACCGTAGGCTGTGTGTCACTGAATTCTACACTTTAAAGTGTTAAAGTGGTAAATTCTCTGTTATATGTATTTCTCCATGATAAAAATAGTCAAACAAAACCAATAGCCCAAAGTATTTGAATCAGGGTTAGAAACGGAGACTTTAGGAATGACAGAGCCCATGGCGTTGTTGTGCTATATCCCCGTGTAGATGGACACTCATAGACCTCTTAAGTACGAGAGGTCTATTTGCTTCTTTTATTCCTTTTAAAAATAGTGTGATGTGCCCTGGCTGGTGTGGCTCAGTGGATTGAGTGCCAGCCCATGAACCAATGGCTCGCTGGTACGATTCCCAGTCGGGGCACATGCCTGGGTTGTGGGCCAGATCCCCAGTAGGGGGCGCTTAAGAGGCAACCACACATGGAGTTTCTCTCCATCTCTTTCTCCCTCCCTTCCCCTCTCTCTAAAAATGAATAAATAAAATCTTTAAGAATACTGTGATATAATGGACAAAACACTGCGTGTGTTTAGGATGCACAGTGTGTTGGTCTGATACACACACCTCTATCTTGTAACAAGTTTGTCATTTCTTTGTGTGTGTGTGAGTGTGTTGAGAACAGTTAAGGTGTAGTCTCCAAGCAACTTTGAAGTTGTAACTTAGCATCACTGACTATAATCACAACGTTGTGCATCAGACCTCCAAAACTTACCTACTAGTTGGAAGTTGTGATCAGCAGCATCTCCCCAGTTCTACACCCTCCCCTGGGCCCTGGTAACCAGGATCCCACTGTTTTCACCAGTTCAAGTGTCCATTTTCTTACACCAATTTCACATCTTGGATCCACAGCCTCAAAGTTTCAAAGGGGGAAAATAAAGCTCATGAAAAATATTAGAGAATAGTTCACATTAATATAAGAACTTGATGCAAATCGTATGTGAGTGGTGTCAGAGAAGAAAGAAAAGAGCAATAATAGGAAAATCAAAAGTGTTGGAATTGATTAGGTAGTTCTTGAGGAGATTGTATAGGTGTTGCTGAAACACTGATTGGTTGCGTCTTGTACCCACTGTGACTGAAACTTCAGCCTAGGCCTGGGCTCTGCCTGGCCGTCAAAACGGCGACCTTCCACTTTGCAGTATGGTGCCCAACCAACTGAGCCACAGTGGTCAGTTGGTCGGGCTAAGTTGGATATTCTTTTGAACAACTGCCAGAAGTGAGACCTGTGGAAAAGAGGGTCGGTGCAATTTAGATCTTGAAAGTCATCGCCAAATTGCCACTGGAGTTGAAACTGTTCATACCGGTGATTTTTTGTTTTCTCACAAATCTCTGCATTCTGTTGCCTGTTTTTCTGCATGTTGACAAACTCAGTGACATGGGAAGGCTAAATGGTCTTTACTATGTTTAAATACCTTTATATTTCTTTTCTATTTTTGTTTTCAGTGGTCTGTTTCTGTGAGCTGCCTATTTATATGCATCGCCATTAAAATTTTTGGAAAACAAGGTTTTTGATTATTTTTCTTACTGGAAAAATTAATATTATGTATTACATATTATGTATTATAATGGAATATATGCCTTTATCTGTCATTTGAGTTGCCTATTTTTCTCACTTTAAAAATAACTTTCAACTTTATGCATGATTTTTTCTTTTCATGTAATCTTAATGTTTACATAGCCAAATGTTTTATTTTTAGATTTGGGATTTGTGTCATGAGTAAAGAAATATTCTCTATTCTGAACTCATAAAACAAAACTTCCACAATGTAGAGTCTTATGGTTTCATTTCTGGATGGCTACAGAATTCATCACAGACATTTGTAGTAGCAGGGACGAGCCCAGCATGAGCCTCCTGTCCTTGCGCCTGTGAGTGCAGTGACCCCAGTGACTAGTCTTCCTAGCACTGAATGATTTTTGCACTCCTGGTCCGAGTTCCACTTGGTCCTGGTGGCTGTTTACTGTTTTTTTTTTAATCTTCTGCCTGATTCTGTTGTGAATTCTTGATGTTGGATTTTTGTGCTGTGATTCACAAATGAAATCTGTAGTCCTCCCTTCTCCATTCTCCTACCTGTAATGTATTAAAGCAGGTTTCCATGACAACACCAGAGTCAGGATTTACATTCAATTTCCTGCTTCAATGAAATGGAAAGCAGCTAGATGGAGGGACATTGTGCCAAAGGGCCCTGCTAAAGACTGACTCCAGGTTGGGGGGGTCTCCCCAAGCCCTCCTTGATGGGAAATGAAAGCAGAGCTTTAGATGCTGATGTTCCTGAATGATGAACCCATCATGGATCAGAATACAACGTGTTTAAATGTCAAACCAAAAGCAACTGAAGAAAAACAAACAAAACAAAAGGCCCCAAATGGTTTTCCAAACCTTAAAACTTCTTATGCTGACATGATGGCAGGAAAGCTGCTGCAGCCGTGTGAGGAACCCTGTGCACCCTCTTCCCTGTCTATCCCTTTTATCATCTTCATCACATCTGCTCTGTCCTCTTTCTCTGCCTCTTTTTCCCCCTGAAACACTTGAGAATGAGTTGTAGACATTATGTCCCCTTGGCCTTACATTCTTCATTCAGCGTGCATTTCCTAAAATCAGCGACATTCTCTAACATCACCTCAGTACAGTGATAAAAATTAACATTGATACAATACTATTATCAAATTGGCCTTTTCAGTCTTCAGTTGTCCCAGTAGTATCTTTCATTACAAAATATATTCAGGACCAACTTTGATCACTTAATTAAGGGGCATGAGGAGAGGTACAAGATGGCAGAGGAGTGAATGGAAGCCACCCTAACCTCCTCCCAGGACCAATATGGAATTACAACGAAATTGTGGAGAAGTCACCCAGAACAAACTGAACAATAGTGAGAGGGAAGACTTATAACCTCGGACAGGAAGAAGAATCATCTTTAGCACTAACTGACTGGTAAGGAGTGTAGTGAGACTTGAGAAGGCTGGCTGGGTGCACGCAGGCAGCAGTGCCAGGAGGACAATTAAACAACCGGTTGGATCTCCCTGAGAAGTGTGAGGTGTACACCCTAAGCTGGGATCCCCAGCCTAGGGCACCAGAGCCCGAAAAGTACACAGATAACAACCAGGGGTGAAAAGCAGCAAGGTTGCTCTTTGCCAGGGATGGACAGCTGGAGATGCAAAGAGCTGCTTAAAGGGCCAACACAAATTTTCATTTGCAGCCACTTACCCTGGGCTCCGGCAGGGGCCGGGGTGGGGTGGGCTGGCGAAGCCTGAGGAGAGACTGAGGATAGAGGATCTGGGGAGAGAGCTGAGAGAGTGGTCACTGGGATCCTGGTGCTGAGTCATCCCCCATACATCTTGCTTGGGCCGACCACTCCATTCCGAGTGGCAGCAGCCCGAGGAGAAACAATAGCCCCGACCCCAGGAAGGACTCTCTCTGAGATCTGTGGTGCCAAAGCCTGACTGCTGAGTGCACAGTGACTAGACTAACTACTGAAGGAGTCAGCCACAGAGAGTAGATCCCTAGCAGTCTCAGAGCAGGCTGCCTAAGGTCAGCTGGGGTCAACATCTGACATCATGAGAGGCGGATCTGGAAAGAAAAACCAGTGGCAAATACTAGAGGCAACCAAGATGAAATCCAATGTGGTCTTCTCCATGATTTGCAATATTTTCTTTCCTGCATAGCTTTTAAACGTTCGTTTCTTGTCCATCAAATATGTGCATATTAAGTCTCTAGATTTTATACTATAGTTTATTTCTCTCCTTTCTTATAATATTCTTAATCTCTTTACACCCTCATTAATACTGGTTTATTTGCTGTTGATAGTGGGATTGCAGAGTGGGGGCGAGTCATTTTTGCAGATGTGGGTTTGTTTCCTGGGTTTCGTGGTTTTGTTCTGGCAGCACCTGCACAACAGCATACAAGATATTGTGGGCAGAGTGACTATCAGTCAACCAGCTTGAGAGGACCCACCAAAGGATGACCCAACAATAATCAAAACTCAATGACATCCAGAGAGCCAACATATACAGCATAAAGGGCATCCTAAGAGCATCAAGTTCAGGAGATCAAGGAGACCGCGCCACTGAATCTCACAGGTCTCCTACCATAGCAGTTCATACTACAAACTCAGGGAGTCAAAACAGATCAATTTAAGAAGCAGAAGCAAAACAAGAAGACCCTCACAAATGCTTGTAAGACAAAGAAACAACTCCCCAATTGAAAGGAAAGGAGGAATCCTCAGAAAGAGTGCTAAATGAAATAGAGGCAAGTCAACTAGTAGATATTCAGTTCAAAACAATGGTTATAAGGAAGGTCAATGAGCTCAATAAGAATTACCAAAAACTACAGAGAAACTACAAGGAACTCACTGCAAACTATACCAGCATGAAAAGGGACATAGAAACTATCAACAAGGGCCAAGAGGAAGTGAAGGATACAATTTCTGAACTGAAGAACACAGTAGAAAGAATTAAAAGCAAGCTAGATGAAGCAGAGGACAGAATCAGTGAGCTGGAGGACAAGGTAGAAAAAAACTCCAAGATACAGCAAGAAAATGAAAAAAGACTAAAAAACAATGAAGAGGGGTTAAGGGAACTGCAGGACAACATGAAACTTAATAGTATCCATATAATAGGGATACCAGAAGGAGAAGAAGAGGAGCAAGAGATAAAAAAAACCTGCTTGAAAAAGTAATGATGGAAAACTTCCCTAATTTGATGAGAGAAAAAGTCACACAAGTCCAGGAAGCACATAGGGCCCCAATCAAGAGGAAACCAAAGTGGCCTACTCCAAGACACATCATCATTAAAATGGCAAAATTCAAAGACAAGAGAGAATCTTAGAAAGGCAGCAAGGGAGAAACAGGAAGTAACATACAAGGGAGCAGCTGATTTCTCAACAGAAACACCACAAGCCATAAGGGAATGGCAAGAAATATCCCCATTGATGAAAAGCAAAGGCCTGTAACCAAGGCTACTCTATATAGCAAGGCTCGCAATTAAAATGGATGGTGAAATAAGGACTTTGCCAGACAAAGTAGACTCAAAGAATACACCTCTGCCAAACCAGCACTGCAAGATATGCTAAAAGGACTGCTTTAAGAAGAGGAAGAAAAAGAGCAAGAGAGAGAAGAACACAGGTATGAAGGAAGTAAAGTGACAATGGATAAGTACCCATCAATAATAACCTTAAATGTAAAGGTTTAAATGCTCCAAACAAAGTATATAGGGTAGCTGAATGGATAAGAAAACATGACTTACACATGTGCTGCCTACAACAGACCCACCTCAGGACAAAAGACCTACACAGACTGAAAGTGAAGGGTTGGAAAAAAATATTCCAAGCAAATGGACAGGAAAAAAAAAGCCAGGGTAGCAATACTTACATCAGACAAAAGAGACTTCAAAACAAAGGCCATAAAAAGAGACACAGAAGGACACTTCCTAATACTAAAGAGAAGAATCCAACAAGAAGATGTAAACATTGTAAACATTTATGCACTCAACATAGTAGCACCAAAATATTATATATATATATATATATATATATATATATATATATATATATATTTTCTTATAGAAAAATCTTGAGTGACGACCAGGGCAGATCTTGTCATGACTTGCTGCAGCTAATGTGGAGAAAGGCAGCTGTCAGTGAAGGAACTTGTCAGGAGTCTGGGAAAGTTAGTGCTCAAGAACTGAAACTTCAGGAGCCCTGGTTGCCTCCCAGGCTCTCTCTGCATCACCCTTTGAAATCACCAGTCCACACAGACAGAGAAATGCAGGTGGTTGCTCAGCTGCCAGCCCAAGGCTTGGAGCATAAGGGTGGGAGAAGGGAAGGCTGGACAGGTGTGGGTGGAGCGAAAACCCAGGGTTTTTCTGGGAATTGGCTAAGGTGGGGGTTGAGGGGGTTTGATCTGAGAAGCCCTAAGCACCTCTGACCACGGGTGAGGGATGAGGAGGAGCTCATCACTGTGGCCAGCCTCGGAACCTGACATGTGGGGTGAACCAGACAGAGGGACGAAGGTCTAGGGGGACAAGGGTGGGAAAAAAGAAAAATAAAAATATTGGAGGACTTCAAGAATGAGATAAACAGCAACACACTTATAGTAGGGGATTTTAATACCCCACTGTCAAAAATGGATAGATCTTCCAAACAAAATATCTGTAATAGTATTGTGCCACTGAACAATCCCCTAGATCAAATGGACTTAAATGATATATACAGAAACTTTTATCCCAAAGAAGCAAAATATACATTCTTTTCAAATACACATGGAATATTTTCAAAGATAGACCACATGATAGGACGCAAAACAAGCCTCAACAAATTCAAGAAAACTGAAAGCATATCAAGCATTTTCTCTGATCACAAGGGTCTGAAACTAGAAATCAACCTCAAGAAAAAAAACCTCAAAACCACTCAAATTCTTGAAGATTGAATAGCATACTATTAAACAATGAATGGGTTAATAATGAGATGAAAGAAGAGATAAAAAATTATAGAAGCAAATAAAAATGAACACACAGCAGTCCAAAACTTATGGGACATGGAGAAGGCAGTCCTGAGAGGGAAATTCATAGAGATACAGGCCTTCCTAAAAAAGAGAAACATTTCAAATAAACAACCTAAACCTACATCTACAAGAACTGGAGGAACAACAGCAAAGCCCAGAGCTTGTAAAGGAAGGAAATAACCAAGATCATAGCAGAATTAAACAACATGGAGACTAAAAGAACAATTCAAAGGATCAATAACCAGGAGCTGGTTCTTTGAAAAGATAAACAAATTAACGAGCCTTTAAGCAGACTCATCAGGAAAAAAGGAGAGAGGACCCAATAAACAAAATCATAAATGAAAGAGAGATTACAACTGATACCACAGAAATACAAAGGAGTGTAAGAAATTACTATGAACAACTATGTGCCAAGAAATTTGAAAACTGGGAAAAATGGACAAATTTCTAGAAAAATATAATCTTCCAAAACTGAATGAAGAAGAAGCAGAAAGCCTGAACAGGCTGATAACAGCTGGTGAAATTGAAGCAGTAATCAAAAACTCCCCACACAGAAAAGCCCTGGACTGGATGGTTTCACAGGAGCATTTTACAAAACGTTTAATTAAGGAAGAGCTCACCCCTATCCTTCACAGACTCTTCCAAAAAATCCAACAAGTGGGAAGACTCCCAAACTCTTTATATGAAGCCAGCATCATCCTCATCCCCAAGCCAGAAAAAGACGCAGGAAAGAAAGAAAACTAAAACTACAGGCCAGTATCGCTGATGAGTATAGATGCTAAAATCTTTAACAAAATATTGGCAAACTGCATCCAGCAATACATTAAAAAGATCATATACCATGATCAAGCAGGATTCCTCCCAAGGATGCAAGGATGGTACAATATTTGCAAATCAATAAATGTAATAAATCACAAAAACAAAAGGAAAGACAAAAATCACATGATCTTATCAATAGATTCAGAAAAAGCATTTGATAAAGTACAGCACCCATTTTTGATAAAAACACTCAGCAAATTGTGAGCAGAGGGATCATACCTCAACCTAATAAAGGCCATATATGAAAAATCTATAACCAACATCATACTCAATGGGCAAAAACTAAAAGCTTTCACACTAAGATCAGGAGCAAGACAAGGAGGTCCAGTTTCACCACTACCATTCATTCAACATAGTATTGGAAGTCCTACACATAGCAATCAGACAAGAAAAGGAAATAAAAGGCATCCAAATTGGAAAGCAGTAAGTAAAACTGTAATTGTTTGCAGACAACATGATAGCGTACAAAGAAAACCCTACAGACTCCACCAAAAACCTACTCAACCTAATAAATGGATTTGGCAAAATAGCCAAATACAGCGGGATACAAAATCAGTATTTATAAATCAAAGGCATTTTTGGACACCAACAACGAAATATCAGAAACAGAAATCAGGGGAAAAAACTTATTTGCTATAGCAGTAAGAAGGTAAAGAATCTAGGAACAAACCTAACCAAAGAGGTAAAATATGTGTACTCAGAATCTACAGAACACTGAGGAAAGAAATTAAGGAATACAAATGAATGGAAGCATATACTGTGTTCATGGATTGGAAGAATTAATATCATCAAAATGTCCATACCATCCAAAACAATTTATAGATTCAAACACAATCCCTATTTAAATGCCAATTACATAATTCACAGATGTAGAACATTGCAAAAAACAGTTTTTTATACTTTTTAAAGATTTTATTTATTTAGAGAGAGGTGAAGGGAGAGAAAAAGAGAGGGAAAGAAACATCAATGTGTGGTTGCTTCTCGCACACCCCCTACCAAGAACCTGGACCACAACCCAGGCATGTTCCCTGACTGGGAACCGAACTAGCGACCCTTTGGTTCACAGGGTGGCACTTAATCCACTGAGCCACACCAGCTAGGGCTCCCATTTCAAAAATTTGTAGGGGCAGAGCCTTAGGTATTCTCCAGGGTGGGGCAACCCAGTTGGCTGCTTTGTGGTGCTGTCTGTGGAGGAGGGGTCCGAGAGGGAACAATGCTATTTGCTGGACTCTCCACTGGCTTTCAGTAACTTCCTCCAGTACCCACAAGCAAATTGGGTCTTTCTGGTGCTGATTTCCAGGTGGGTGGGTGGGTAGGACCCTGTGGGTCTCTCCACTGAACTCTCCTGTGAGACTGGGAGTTTCTCCCACCGCTGCAACCCCCACAGCCTTTTATAGTCATAGGTTTTGAGGCTTTATTTCTCCTGTGCCAGAACCCTGGGTTTTGTGGTCTGTCTTGCTCCCCAGTTGTTCCTCCCACAATGCAAATGTGGGACCACCTGCTCCACCAGTTGCCACCTCACCTGCCACCTCCATGAGAGTCCTCTCCACCCAGCTGCCCATCTCCGCTTCTCCTACTGGTCTGGACGAATGTTTCTTCTTTAAATCCTTGGTTGTTGGACTTCCATACAGTTCAATTTTCTGGCAATTCTCATGGGTTTTTAATTTTAAATTTGTTGTTGTCCTTCTTTTGGTTGTGGGAGGAGGCACAGTGTATCTACCTACGCCTCCATCTTGGCTGGAAATCTCTATTCCAATGATTTTGATAAAAGGCAGAGGTTGACTTTCAATTTCTAGGTGTTTGCTTTTGTGTGTGTGTATTTCTAGAGGACAGCATGTCCCCTTTCACATCTTTTTCTGCATATGCTGCATCCATCCCTATAGTTGCGGCAGCTTTCATGACTCCCACGGGTCACAGGGAAGCCCACAGCTCTATATAGGTTTGCACAAGAAGAAAGCGGTACAACATTATCAAATGCATACTTCTTGCAATTCTGGGACTGCAGTGGCCTTCCATTTCTTCTCCTTGGGTCCATTCTTGCTGCATTGCAAATGGTGAGAAATTATTGGGAAAAATAGCTGATTACATTAACCCTTTTGTGTAACCCTCTAATACCTACCCATTTCTTCTAGGATTAGTGTGATAGGAATCCTCAACATGGTGTGCTTGGGGTTCTGCTCCTTGTCCAGCCCATAAATTCAACTTCCTCTTCTGTGCTCCAGGTATGGTGCCTGTTTCAGTTATAAGAATACCTGTTTATCCTCCTCTGGGCCTTTGCACATGGTGTCCCCTCTACCTGGAACACTTCTCTGATACTTCCCTTGGTTGGTTACTCCTCATCTTCAGATTTTAGTTCAAAATCACTTCCTTGGAGGAACCCCTCACCCCTATGGTTGTTTAATGAATGGTCCTCTTGCCCCACTAGACTGTGAATCTACAAGGAAATGGATCATGTTATTCTGCTTACTGTAAATCTCCATTACTTATTGCATGTTGATTCTTTCATTCAACAAATATTTATTAAGCAACAGAAATATCAGGCACTGGGTATAAAACTGAACAAGATGGACGAGGTTTCTGCCTTCACAGGGAGGGGAGAACATACACGCATGCAGAATAAACAAAAATTTCAGGTGGAGACACAGGTGTGATGTAAACAGCAGGGAAGGGAACAAAGGGATGAGGGGAGGAACATTTACAAAGTGTGGTCCTGGAAAGCTCACTGGATACAGGAGGGGGAACCACAAGGGCAAAGGCTTGTAGGCCGAAATAGGTTTGGTGCCTTACAGGAACAGGTGGCCAAAGTCCTGGCAAACTAAAAAGGTGAGCCTTGGGCCTAGAACTGTGCTGGTTGGCTTCTCATGTTCTGTTTCTCTTGCAGCTCACCAAATCTGACAGGCAGGTATTGTTACATCCATTATGCAACAGAGGCCAACTCGGAGAGAGTGAAGTCAGTGGTTCAAGGTCACATAGGAAGTGAGGCCTGAGGGAGCCAGATTCTTACTCCTGTCTGGTCTCCTGTAATTAAGGTGCCTTACCTCCCTTCAGTAAGGTGAGCTGACTGTCGTCATGCCCTGTTTGTGAATGGCATTTGCTAGATATTCAGGCAAACAAGGAGTTCAGGTCTGCCGATTGAAAATTTGGTGTTCACCTGCCTGGTACCCAGGATGTCTAGAGCCTGGTTTGCACTTTGGTGAGGTTCTGCACATTCTCCCAGATGTTATTTTTCCAACTTGAAGGACAGGCTGCCACAGAACTGGGGCCTGGAGCCCATTGAGGGCAGGAGCTGTACACATTAGGGGCCCGAGGTGAGGCTGGGAGAGTTGGGGTGGGGGTCGGCTGAACATGGGGCCCATTGTCTCGGATGGGGTAGGGGGCTCCAGGACCAGACTCGCTGACTGGGCTGAGAAGACACTTAAGGGAGTACCAAAACCCCAAGTGACCAAGATGAATCATGTTTTGATGTAGTATTAAAATTTTTATTCATTGATTTTAGAGAAAGGGAGAAGAGGCAGGAGGAGGGGGAGGGGAGGGGAGAGAGAGATTTATTTGTTGTTCCACTTATTTATGCATTCATTGATTGTTTTTTGTATGTGCTGACCAGGGATCAACATGCAACCTTGGCCTTCTAACCAACTGAGCTGCCAGGCCAGGACTTAATGCAATATTTTTTAAAAATCAAGAGGAATGCCCCAAAGGCCATGAAGAACAATACAGCAAAATGGGTTGGTGCCCCACCACGCTCTCAGACCCGGCGCTCAGTCTGGGCAGGGATCTGGGGTGTCCCCTGCGATACTGTGACAAGGGCTTCCAGCACCTGGGCCCAAGAGCTCCAGCCTGGCGGGAGGGGAGGGACTGCACCTCCCCCTGGCCGGGCCTCCCTCAACCCCTCCCAGGTCCCTCCCCAGGCGCGAGTCCCTTCCGAGTTTCGATCCGCGCCGCCTTTTCTCGCCGCCTGCATTGGGCCCAGCTGACGCGCTACGTTGTTTACGGGTCGAGCTGCTCTTGCTCCCGCCGCCCGCTACCCGCCAGCCTAAGTGCCCGTCTGTCCTTCTGTCCGCGTGTCTGTTTGTTCAGGCGTCCGCAGATCGTGGTCCAGAGTGTTCGGGGCCGAGAGCCGAGAGGTCCAGGGGGCAGCGCGGGTATCTGGGCCCTGAGATCACTGAACGGAGCCCGGGCCTCAGTGGCCTGGGGTTGGGGCCGCGCCGCTGGATTTGTAGTGGCTGAGGCCGCGCGCCCCTCTGTGGGGGCTGAATCAAGGGCCCTCGCCCGGCGGGATCTGCGGCCCGTGGGCTGCCGGTGTGGAAGAGGAGAACTCACGGCGACTCCCAGGCAGCCACCTCGGAGCATGACCCCAGCAGTCCGGTGCCGCCCGCTCTGATCCGCCGGGACCCAGCGCTCCCGCAGCCATGGGCGCTGGGGGCAGACAGGGGGCGGCGGCCACGCCGTTGCTTGTGGCGGTGGCCGCGCTGCTGGTGGGCGCCGCGGGCCACCTGTATCCCGGAGAGGGTAAGTCTGGGGTTTCGGGATTGGGTGGGAAGCAGCGTGGTGGGGAGGGGACCCCTTACCAAAATGGAGCCGCAGTTGGGGACTCAGAGCTCTCCTCGGTGGAGGGCGGGTGGACGGGATCGTTGCTTGGACTCTGCAGGGGCAGGAAGTCTCTGACCTTGGCCTTTGCCCGGTTGGGCTCGCGGCTCTGCGCCCCTGTGCGGGCCCCAGACTGGAGGAACCTTCCCCCAGTCCTCGCCCCTCGCCGCCGCGGGCACCTCTCGCTAGCGCGCCTCTGATCCGTGTCTGGCCCTCTCGTAGTCCAACTCAGCCCTCTCTGGGTCGCCTTTAATGGAGAGATCCCTGGGTCTGGGCGGCCTCTGTTAACCCAGTGCCCTGGGTACACGTAGTTTGCAGCCAGAGTCGAGGGGGACGGACTGGGTGGTCCTTTGGGGTCCCTGCTGGTAGGTGATACTGCCAGGGTGGGAAATTGTAACATCCCCCCAATTCCAGAGATCTAGGCCCTTCGCCACCTGGGACTTCAGGTCCATGTTTACACTTTTGGCTCCTGTTTCCAGATGTCCAGAGGCAAACCACAGTGCTGTGGCAAGAGCACGGTAGTACTAGCAGGAGCAGTGACTGTTATTACTGGGTTTATTATAATCAGCGTCTCTCCGAATGCCGCTGCTGGGCCACCTTATCTCTGGATTCTCATAGTGGCCCTGGAGGCAGACAGTGATGTTCATCCATTTCGAAGAGGAGTAAACAGGCTCCGGGAGCAGACACAACTTACTTGCCCCTAAGTCAGTGCCAGAGGGAGGACTTGGACCTCTCTGTGTAAGGCCTCATGTCCTGTGTCCCTGTTCATGTCCTGCCACAGCTGTGCCCTGCATGGAGGGGCTTCCTGTCGTCCCCAGGAGGTCTGTCACCGTGGGTGAGCCTCTCAGTCCACCTAGCCCTTCCTGGGCATCCCTGTCCCCGTGCAGAAAGCAGGCCGAGGCAAACCCCAACCCCAGCAAGACTTCTGCTGGTGGGACAGTGGCTGGAGAATCAGTTAAGAGGATATAGCTGGCGTGTTTCCCCATGGGGTTTGAGGCCCCACTTTAAACATACCTGTTGGGTTCCTTGAGATTTGTCCGTGAAAGGAAATCAGTCTTGATGAGGAAGGACTTGGGAAGGAACCGAAGCTCCTGAAGTCCGCGATGGGGAATGAGGCCCAGGGGAAGGCACGCACAGGCGGTGCCTGAGTGCCTGGTATACCGTAGGCGTTCAGTGAAGGGTGGCAGTCGGTTTGGGTTCTTGTTAAGAAAATCCAAGACGCGTTCTTAGACCTACCGCATGCTTTGTGTCTGTGTGCGTGCGCATGCGCGGCTCCCTGCACCTCTGTTTCTTGCGACTTTGGTAATTAATTGTGGATTTGTGCCTGGGCTTCCATGGATCAGTGAATGGCATTATCCCTTCTTTACGTGTGTACAGTTTCCACAACGGCAGAGGCTTGTTTCTTTCGTTCATGGCTGCATTTCCAGAGCCTAGAACCGTGCCTGGCACCTAGTAGGTGTTCGCTAAATATTTGTTCTTGATTTGGCTCCTACCTCATGCTCCCACTGGTACTCCTTTATTCTCCAGACAATGCTGAACTAATAACAATAGCAAATACGAGGTGGGTGCTGTTCCATATGCTTTGCATATGTAATTCCAGTTAATCCTCACCACCACCCTGTGAGGTAGTACGGTTTATTGCCCATTTTCCAGAAGGTGAGGAAACTGGCTAAAGAGCCAGCTGGAGGCGGAGCTGGGATCGGAACCCCACCCAGCCTGGTCTCAGCACACTGGCTTCTTACCGAGCAGTTCTTCCCTTGGGTCTGGGACTCTGTACCCTAGCCTTGCAGTAATGGTTAACAAAATCCTATCAAGTGAATAAGATAGGGTGCTCCTGGGAGGTTTGGGGAGGGGGGAAACTTTACAGATCATTAACCTCTAAAGTCAAGCAGTAGGGCATTCTGGCTTGGGTGGGGGGTGGGGGCAAGCAATCTGATTTTTAAGGAAGGAGGGACTTTTTCTCGGAGGTGTCCTCAGCCCAAGTTCATCTTCCGTGGAGTCCCTGTTGCTTTGCTGAACTGGGCAGTGGCTTTCTCCTTGGGTAGCTGGCTCTGGCCCGAGGTTACCTGTGGGCACTGCCAAGTCAGAGAAGAGCTTTGGGGAGTCCAGTGACATGGCTAATTGGGGTGGGAGACACTTGCTTTCAGATCCCCCTAATTTCTCAGGGCAGTGTGAGATGTTTTTGTTGTGTCCTCTCTCTTTTTTTTTAAATGGGGATTTTAAAGATTTAATTTTAGAGAAAGGGGAAGGGAGGGAGAAAGAGAGGGAAACATCAGTGTGTGCTTGCCTTTCGGGTGCCCCTGCTGGGGACCCAGCCTGTAGCCCCAGGCATGTGCTCTGACTGGGAGTCAAACTGGTGACCCTCCCGGTTCGCAGGCCGGCACTCAATCCACTGAGCCACACCAGCCAGGGTTGTTGTGTCTTCTCGTGTACACTCCAGGGTCCTAGGAGCAGAATGTCCACCTGCTCAGTCACCTTCCTGGTGTGATTCCTAATCTTTACTTCTCCTGGAGACCTGCCCCTTGTCCCGGACGACCTCACTCATAGAGGTCATTGGTACGAGCCCCCTGGGATCCCCACCTTACCCTAACTCCATCACTGACTTCCATCCTTTTTTGATTAGAGCACTACCTCTCACTTTCAGTGACCTTGACATTTGGGTTTGGGTTCTGTTGGTTGTGGGTCTGTCCTGTGGGTTGAAAGATGTTGAGCAGCATCCCTGGTCTCCATCCACTAGATGCCAGTAGCACCTCCCTTCTCCAAGTCAAGACAACCAACAGTGCTTGTAGACATTGTCTCCAACTGAGAGTCCCTGCATTCGAGGACATAACTTCTTCTCATCTAGTGCACTTACCCACCTGGGTCCCTGCTCTCTCCCCTGTTTGTTCAGGGATCACCATCTGCCCAGGAGCCTTCCCCTGAACTGCATTACTCACTGCCCACCTCTGGCCTTGCCTTGAAATCCCTCCTCACCCCCACCCCCTTCTTGCTGGTCCTCACCACAGTCACTGTGTAACCTTTCACCCACTGCTCTGCCCCTGGCATCTGGCTTGTGTCTCCATTGCTTTGCTGATGGCTCCAGAGATGGTAATTCCTCACCTCCCAGTTTTCTTGTTTCCTGCAGCCTCACCCCAGTCGACCTCTCTGTGTTTGCCACTGCCCACTTGCTCCTGGAAGGCACAGGCTCCTGGCAGGTTTTCACATGCAACTGGCTTCTCCTGGTCCTCTCTCTTCCCCTCCTCTGTCCCCCTTATTTCCCCCCTTCTTTTAAAAAAGATTTTATTTGTTTATTTTTAGAGAGGGGAAGGGAGGGGGAGAGAAACGTCAATGTGTGGTTGCCTCTCCTGCGCCCCCTACTGGGGCCCTAGTTCACAACCCAGGCATGTGCCCTGACTGGGAACCAAGGGGCAACCCTTTGGTTTTCAGGTTGGTGCTCAATCCACTGAGCCACACCAGCCAGGGCCTCTGTCCCCTTTTGGGCTGAGATGTTAGTGCTCTTCACAGTGGGCCAGTCCTTACCCTGACCCTTTCTCAACCCACTTTAAATTTATATATATAGTCAAACTCTTTCATCTAGAATAAGAACCAGCAAACTGAAATGGGAGGGCCAAATCTTGCCCATTCACATCTATTTTTATAAATAAAGTTTTATTGGTAGTGGCCATACTCATTTATGCATCACTTGTTGCTGCTTTTGTTCTCCTACATAGAGGATATTACAAACGCATGGCCTGCAAAAGTATTTACCCTTTGTCCCCATACAGAGAAAGTTTGCTGACTCTTGATTTAGAACCAACTCCTTGAGGATCACGAGCACATGCCTGGCCAGTCGCGCCTGTGGTCCCTGGGTCAGTGTGGATGAGTCCAGTCACGTGAAACACTCAGGGGTGCAATGTCATTTTTCTCCACAGAGCAAACCCTGTTAGATAAGTGGATACATTTGCTGTGCTGAACACCTGGGTTCTGATGGTGAGAAAGTATCAGCACTGCTCCCTCGTTAGCTGTCTCGTTAGCTGTTGTTGCAGGAGGATTCTGTGCCATCGGCTCTGTCTCTGAAGCCCAAAAGGAAGTGGCGTCTGCTGTGAGGTTTTCTCTCAAGACCCCTTGTATTAATTTCTATTAAAAATAAGTAAGGGGTGATGTGGTTTATGTTTTGCAGTTGGACTGTACTTACGTTTTTTTAAAAAATAGAATAACAATTAATACATTTAAACAAATATCTTTTATTTATTTTTTATTGTTTAAGTATAGTTGTCTTGATTTTCCCCCACCAGTCCCCCCCTGCAACAGCCAACCCCGACGCCCACCCTTGATCCTTCCCCCTTTGACCTTGTCCATGGGTCCTTTATACATGGTCCTTGTTGGCATTTCCCCCATTTTCCCCCATTATCCCTTTCCTTCCTCTCATCTGGTTACTGTCAGTTTGTTCTTTATCTCAATGTCTCTGGGTATATTTTACTTGCTTGTTCATTTTGTTGATTAGGTTCCACTTATAGGTGAGATCATATGGTATTTGTCTTTCACAGCCTGGCTTATTTCACTTAGCATAATACTCTCCAGACCCATCTATGCTGTTGAAAAGGATAGGAGCTTCTTCTTTCTTTCTGCTGCGTAGTATTCCATTGTGTAAATGTGCCAGTTTTTTGATCTGCTCATTTACTGATGGCCACTTGGGTTGCTTCCAGCACTTGGCTATTGTACATTGTGCTGCTATGAACATTGGGGTACATAGGTTCTCTTGAATTGGTGTTTCAGGGTTCTTAGGGTATAATCCCAGCAGTGAAATTGCTGGGTCAAAAGGCAGTTCCATTTTTAGTTTTCTGAGGAAATTCCACAGTGTCTGCACCAGTCTGCAATCCCACCAACAATGCACTAGGGTTCCCTTTTCTCCACAGTCTTGCCAGCATTTATTTGTTGATTTGTTTATGATGGCCATTCTGACCAGTGTGAAGTAGTATCTCATTGTGGTTATAATTTGCATCTCTCTGATGCCTAGTGATGCTGAGCATCTTGTCATATGTCTCTGGGCCCTCTGTATGTCCTCTGTGGAGCATTTGTATTACAAAAAATAGAAGCGTATAGAGAGGAAAAAACAAGTACTTAATGTCAGATGTATCTTTAAACATTTTTTAAACAATCATACAGTAAAATTGACTCTCTCTTTTTTTTTGGTTGCAGTTTTTAGTTTCAATAAACCATGCAGAGAGTTGTGTATCTGTCCTCAAAATCAGGACACACAGCACTCTCTTCCCTCGAGGCCCAAACTGCCTTGGGCTGCCTTTCATCCAACATGCCCCTGCTCCTCGCTCCCCATCCCCCCCAACATTGATCTGTTCATCTCCAGTTTTCTCCAGACTTTAAAAAATATCTTATAGTTGGCTTAATATTCTTAGGGTTGGCAATTTTAATTTAAGGACTTAATGGATCCTCATTGTTCCTGGATTCCATATTTGTGAATTCACTATTTGGTGGAATTTATTTGTAATTCTATAATCAATATTCAGAGCACTGTTGTGGCCACTCCCAGACAAACAGAGCACTGAAAAATTTGCTGTGAGAGTCCCAGCTGCGATCAGCCGCGGCCGGGTCTGCTTTCTGGCTTTAGCTCTCCTCACGTGGATTCATAAAGTCCTCAAGGATTAAGACAAGGGTCCTTTTTGTGATATATTGACTGGTATGTTTTTCTAATTTTTGTGCTTCTTGGTGGTGATTTTGTTGTTTAAAACGGCCCCCATGCACAGCGCTCACGGGCTGCCTAGGGTCCGACAATGTGAGAAGGCTGCGCAGACATCGACAACGCTCCTTGTTCGGTGCTGACTCCACAGTGCATGTTAAGTAAGGTGTTTCGAGCGGGGTCATCCTTTGTTTGGTAGACCCTGGTCTTGTGAGGGTTGCCCCGGTGGCTTTTGGAATTTTGCAAACATTTTGTTTCCAACAGAGCAAGCTTTCCTGTTCTGTGTTGCCAAATGCCAATGGGATAGAAGTTCCAGCTGGAGCTTACGTCAGACTTGTGAGGATTAAAATTTGATTTCAAATATGGGTTTTTCTTCCGATTTCATAAGGGTATGGTGTGACGTCATGGTTGTACAGTCACCTGTGTTTTGCATTCCCAGGAAATGCTTGCTTCTCTTGCATGCCCTGTGGGAATATGGAAACACAGGTGCTTCCCAACCCCTGTGTTCTTTCTTTTTTTTTTTAAAGATTTTATTTATTTATCTTTAGAGGGGAAGGATAGGAGAGAGGGAGAGGGAGAGAAATATCAGTGTATGCCTCTCGTCCGTCCCCTAATGGGAACTGGCCTGAAACCTTAGGTATGTGCCCTGACTGAGAATCGAACCCCAATTCTTTGGTTTGCAGGCCTGCGCTCAATCCACTGAACTACACCAGCCAGGGCCAAACCCCTGTGTTCTTGACTGGGTGGGAGAAGGGGGGCTTGGACAGGAGGGAGAAAGACAGTGCGGCTGCACTGCGTTCTGGGGGCCTTGCCACAGGTCCTTGTTGCCAGCCTGTTTTCAAAGATGTGTCCTCCCTTGCAGAAGGCCAGAGAAGGGAGGGGTGTTGAAGTGTTTCTTCCCAGGTATACCCAGGGGCATCGTGTCAGGGCCACCTGCCGCCACTTCTCCCGGCTCTCCTTCCTGTCCCCTCTGGCACTCTCCATCCCCAGTATAAACGAGAAGGTGGGACTTCTTGGGATCCTGGGGTGCGATGTGCGATGTCCTTAGGGTCACAAACCTATGGTGCCTACTGGAGGAGTTAACTTAGGTGCCCCCAGGTTTTCCGCAGTTTTCAGATATTGGAGGTGTTGGTGTCAGGGTTGCTTCGGGTCTTTGGTCCCCTCTCTAGTTCCCTGTCCCTAAACATTGTGCACCCCCTTGTCCTTTTCTCCTCTCAGTTGCCCTGTCTCCTCCTGGTTACATCACCTATTGTCACCACTTCCACTAGCACTCACTCGCTCTTTCTGCAAGCTCCAGACCCACACCTTCCATCAACCCACATCTGCCCCACATCTGTGAGCACCCCCAAGTCCTCACACACTCAACACACCCCAAAACTGAGCCTGTTGTCCTTAGCACCCCTAACTGGTCCTGTCCCAGCCTCTCCAGGTTCATTAATGACCTCCCTCACTTCTTCTTCCTCTCCTCCACCTCTCTGGAGACCAAGGCCCAGTGATTCTAATTCCCCAGCACCTCTGTGATCTAGGTCCTCTTCTTGTGCCCACTCCTGAGACGGACCGTAGGCCCTGCCCTTTGCAGTGGTGGTCCCAGCGTGCCCCATTCAGCCACTTCTCCACTCTGCTACCAGAGTGATGCTTCTGTGATCTGGGGTCCCTCCCTGGCCTCTGGCTCAGTCCCTTCCTCTGGCACTGGGTCTGGCTGCAGCTGTGTGCAGCTTCACTGAAGTGCATGGCAGCAGCTCCTGAGGCTCCCAGTTCTGCATGCATCTGCATTTTTGCTTGAGTTTTCTGTGCTCTAGACGTCCTTCTCCCCACTTTTCATCCACAGCCACTTTCTTCTTCCTCACAGAGGCTGGTCAGAGGTCTTCCATTCCACCCTGGCCTCATCGCCCATCCCTTCTCTTTCCCTTTCAGCACAGACTGGGAGTATCCTTCTGGGTCCCCATAAGTGTTGGTCTGCACGTTGGAGATGTGTTCCAGGACCCTTCTGGTCCTCCGGCCACTCATTTCCTCTCCCCAGAGACAACCAATGTAGCAGTTTTCTTTTTTGGGACGTGTTTACCCTTCTAGAGACTAGTGTTTGCATATATTAGCAGGTGTGCATGTGTATTTTTTCCATATAAGTAATAGCATATCACACAGACTGATCATCTTTTTTTTTTTAAGATTTTATTTATTTTTAGAGAGAGGGGAAAGAGGAGAGGGAGAGAAACATCAGTGTGTAAGAGAAACAGACTTGTTGCCTCTTGAGTGCCCCCAACTGGGGACCTGGACCACAACCCAGGCATGTGCCCTGACTGGGAATTGAACTGGGGACTTCTTAGTCCACAGACCAGCACTCAATCCACTGAGCCACACCAACCAGGGCTGGTCATCTTGTTTTTTTCTATTAAGATGATATCCTGGAGACCTTTCCATATTACCCATTAGGAGCTTCCTTGCTCTTTTTTATAGCTGTGTAGTATTCCATCCCACCAGAGGTTGGTACATAACAGCCATGGGCCAGATGTGGTGCGCCACCTGTTTTTGTACAGCCCCTGAGCTGAGAATGCTGTTCACATTTTTAAATGGTTGAACAAAAACTCTATTTGTGGCCCTGACCGGTGTGGCCAGTTGGCAGGGTGTCATGCCACAAAGTGAAAGGTTGCCAGTTTGATTCCTGGTCAGGGCACATGCCTGAGTTCAGGGTTTGGTCCCCGGGTGGGCATGTACAAGAGGCAACCAATTGATGTTTCTCTCTCACACTGATGTTTCTTTCCTTCTCTTTCTCCTCTCTATAAAAAAATAAAATATAAAAAAAACCTCTGGCTATGATTTTGTCACACATGTAAATTATGTGAAATTTGAATTTCAGTGTTTCTAAATAAAGTTTACTTGGAGCACACACGTCACCTGTTGTCATGGTTTTAGTGCCACGAGGAATTGAGAAGTAAGTGAGATGGCATTGCCCACAAAACCAAAAACATTTGCTATCTGGCCCCTTATAGGAAAAGTCTGTTGACCCATGCGTTCTATCATTGGTTCTTGGACCTGATCATGTATCAAGGTCACCTGGAGGGCATTGTAAAATGCAGGTCCTGGGGCCTCCAGCCCTGGAGTTTCTGATTCAGGAAGTCTGGAGTGGGGCCTGAGAATTTGCATGTCTAACAGGCTGCATCCAGTGGAGAGATCATCATTGGTTTGACAGGTCCCCTTTTGATGGACAGCTGTGTTGTTTTGGTCTTGGGCTGAATGGACCAGGCTGGGTTGGATGACCGAGCACAACGCTCTTGTTGCGTGTCTGCCTGCAGCAGACTGCCAGAACAGGAGTCTCGGGATCTATAAGGCCTCTACCTCTCCTGCCTCCACAGTGCCTGTGCCCAGCATGATGCCAGGGAAACATTTCTTGAATGAATAAAGGAGCGATTTTCACATGGCTGACTTGCAGTTCCAGACCCTGCCATCTGTGCAGCTCCCCCGTGTCTCCTTTATGGAAGTCAATTTTACGAGCCAGTCTTCCAGGCACACAGAGAATCTTAAGGGCATCTGACAGTGCAGTGTGCCCAAGTTCTAATCTCTGAAGGTGATACATCTGGGAATCTTCGGTTTGGAGGGGAGACGAACACGGTGTGTGTCCAGACCGCACGTCTCTTCCCTTCCTCACAGCTTTGATTGTGCTGCTGTCCTTGTTTGTAGGTGAGGAAACTGAGGCTCACAGCAGCTGAGGCTGACTCAGGCCGCACAGCTGGCAGGTGCCAGTGCCAGGGTGGGAAGCCAGGTCTGTTGGGTTTCTGCGGTACCTCCAAACCAGAACGGGTGGTGGCCCGACCCCTGTACCCAGGCTTGTTGGTGGGGAGCCCTGACCTTTGGAGTGAGCCGTGTTAAGACTGGAAAGAATGCAGAGAGGAACATGTGACCCCAGAATGGGTTCCTGGGGAGCATTTTAAGAATGCTGCTTCTAAGGAATGAGCACATTCCTGATTGAAAGCAGAAAAGTGTGACACTCCCAGCACTGTAAAGGATTTCCAGAATCTTCTAGATACCTCCGTGTCAGCTCCCTTACACTTCTCCTTTGCTGCTCTCACGGTGGAGAGAAAACCAGGGGACAGGGGACACTTTTCAAGACAGCTGTCATGTCAGTCTTTTCTGGGAAATTCCCAGCTTCCTCTGGCAGCAGGGGAAATTCAGACCAGCAGGTCCCGGCAGAAAATTCTGTGTCGATGGACAGTTCTGTGTCTGCACTGTCCAGGGTGGTGCCACTGTCCACACTGGGGGCTCTTGAAATTGTGGCCAGCACGGCTGAATTTTTTCTTTTATTTAATTTTAATTTACTTAAATGCAAATGTAAAGTGTTATTTAACTTGAGTTTATTTAAATTTCAAAAAATCAGTACTTGATTCTGGGATTGGTAAACTCTCCCGATGTTTGGACCACCTTGGGCATATGGACTTGCATTTTTGATGGTGCGCTTTGTGAAATCTGCCGATGCAGATCGAGCGTTTCTCATGAAATATGGCATCTGAATTGAGACATGCTGCATGTGTAAAATGCAATGGCATTTTAGAGGCATAGTGTGAGAAAAATCCTGTAGAGTATTTCAATAACGTTTTCTCAGTATTGTTTACATGTTGAAGTGAGGTTTTTGGATGCACTGGAGTAAATAAAATATATTGAATTTCATATTTCTCTTTACCTTTTTAGAAGAAATTTAAGACATCATATGTGGCCCACATATTTTTATCAGGTGTTGCTGCTGGAGATCCTACACACTGGTTGGTCATCCAGAGGACGAGCTATCATTTGCCATCACCCTTGACCTTCCAGTGAAGTAGGCAGAACTGATTAATTCTTACTGCACTGTTTGTTTAGGTTTTAGTCCTGGCATCACCTCCTCTGGGAAGCCCTCCTTAATTGTCCCAGACCAAGTCAAAGAGTTTGTTTTTATGAAGTCTTGTAGATCATGGAGCTCTCCTCTATGGTGTCCTCCTCAGTTATACTTCAAGTTGATTTGGGTAGTTAATAGGGACTGCTAGCCTGTGTGATCCAGGACAGCATCTGTCTCGTGCCCTCTAGAACTTCTAGCACTTGCAGCAGCGACTGGCACGGAGCAGGTCCTCAGCAGATATTTGCTGAAGGAGTGAGGGAGGCTGTCCTTACCAGCTCTCCCCGGTTGTCATGGCATGGCAACTCTTGCATTGTTTCCTGAAGTCCGGGGCACCTGCTGCTTCCTTCATTCGGCAAATCTTTGAAAAATGAACGTGGTAAAACTGCACTGCAGCAGCTACAGCACAGACTTTGCAATCTTATCGGCACCTCTTCCGATGGCCCATGTGTGTCTGTGGACACGGTGTCTCCTCTGGAGGTGACGTTTAGCATTCGACAGGAGAGAACGTGCTCCAGAGCAGGGGCCACAAGCTTTCCATACAGTGTGCTCAGAACACATTAGCCATCACCGGGATCCACCCCTTCCTGCTTCTCGTCATCCTTCCCTACCTGTGTGTGGAGCAACGGTTAGCCAGGTGGCACTTACTAAGAGCTTGAAGGGTCCTTGGTTTCCAGCCAGGGGCATCAGAGACCCCCCGTCTATTTCTGGCACCATTTCTGACTTCCTCTGGGGAATTTCTGTCCAAACAGCACATGTGTCTACTGTCTTAGACTAATAGGGACACATACGGCTTTAATAAGTTGAGTTAGAGTCACTGGAAATTGAAAAGAGGGCAGTGCTTTATTGTCCCTTATAATCATAGTCATTTAATCTTTTTAATAACAGCTTTATTGAGCTATAATTCAATAGCATGCAATTCACCCATGTAAAGTGTACAATTCGGTGGTTCTAAGTACATGCACAGAGTTTTGCAGCCATCACCACAATCAATTTTAGAACATTTCATCCCTTCCAAAAGAAATCCCATCCTCTGGCGGTCACTCCCCAGCCCCTTGAAACCACTGATCTGTTTCCGTCTCTGTGGATGGCCCCTTCTGGACACTCCATGTGAACGGAGTCGGACCCCGCTGTGGTCTTTCATGAGCGGGCGCTCTCACGGGCACCGTGTTTTCAAGGTTCATCCGCAGTGCATCACAGTGCGCGCTGCATCGTTCCTCGTTGTGGCTGAAGACGCCCTCAACTGTGTGGATGGACCACATTTTGTTTGTGCCTTCGTCAGTTCACGGGAATTTCATTTGCTTCCACTTTTTGGGCATTATAGATAATGTTGCTTCAGGCATTTGTGTATAAGTTTCTGCGTAGATATGTGTTTTCACTTCTCTTGGGTGCATACCTAGGAATGGAATTGCTGGGTCTCATGTTAACTATTTGCTGACCCTTTTGAGGAACCGCCACACTGGTTTCCACAGCAGCCGCACTGTTTGCATTCCCATCAGTGATGTCGGAGGGTTCCGATTTCTCTACACCCTTGACAACACTTATTGTTGTCCAACTGTTTGATGTGAGCCAACCTAGTTGGGGTGAAGTGCTATCTCATTGTGGTTTGGATTTGCATTTCCCTAATGTCCAACAGCTGGTTAATCTTTGAATGCGTGTTCACATCTGATTTTGATTCTGTCACAGCCTGGAGAAGATGGTAGGCAGGTGTTCTTTGCACTGGCACCAATTTCACGCGCGCGCATGTGTGTGTGTGTGTGTGAGAAATAATAGAGGCTCAGGCTTGAGGAGCCCAGAGCTATGGCTGAATTGAAGCTGTATTTTGCCAGGTAAAACACAGGACACCCAGTTAAATTTTAAGTTCAGATAAGCAACAAGTACTTTCTTAGGACAAATATATCCCATGCAATGTTTGGGATATACTTATCCTAAAAAATTACTCATCATTTATAGAGAATTAAAATTTAACTGGGTGTCCTGTGTTTTTATTTGACGGGTCTGGCAGCCACGCCTATCACTCATGGGCTCTGTTCCCTTGGGTGACGGGCTTTGTCTCTCAGAGGTCCAACTTTCCCACCTGTGGGGTGGAGATGGAAGCTGCTCAGAGGCGGCAGTGGCTCAGTACCTGCAGAGACCTCTGCATGAGGGTGCTGTTGGTGTGACTGTCACAGGGAGCTTCAGGCTGGGCCTGGGGGCAAGAGTGTCCTCTGCGAGCAATGCCCAGTTTCCTCATGAGGGAGGGGGTGGGGATGCGTTTTCTCTTGATTTAGCCTAATCTGTTCAGAATGTGACCCAGGAACATTGCTGCTTTGTTTTCCCCAGTTTGTTGCTTGGCTGTTTACTTTTTAGTTTGTGCTTCTTTTGCCAGTTACTCTCTGGGTGCATTTTAAAGAGGATTTTCTGTTATCCTCTAGAAAAGTTCCGTTTGCCTCAAGATCGTAGGGGAAGGGTTAGTGCCTTGGAATACAGTGAGCAGGGGCTGTGCCCTGAGTGTCCTGTTACTGAGGGCTGTGTGCGCTTGACAAGGAAAAGATGTCCGAAGAGTTTGATTTTGGTGAATGTTAACTCAAGTGTAAGGGGCACAAGAAGGGAGAAAGATCCAAATAGGTGTATGGAGGAAAAGAAAGCAGAGAAGGCTGTCTGGAGAAGGTGGCATTTGAACTGGATCTTGAAGGATGATGGGCTGGATTGAGAAACAGGTAGCTGAGGTTTAAAGGACTTTGATGGCCCTCGTGGCATGTGCTCCCCTGCCCAGGGCAGTAGCCACCAGTCTGCTCTGTCTGTTTGCATTTAAGTTAGCTAAGGTAAAAAATCGGTGTTCAGTTCTTTGGTCTTATTAGCCCCATTTCGAGTGTTTGCAAGCCACAAATGGCTGGTGGCTTCCACAGCATGTAGTGCAAATACAGGGCTTTTGCATTACCACAGAGAGTGGTTGGGCAGCATTGGACTGGGGCAGGAGTGGCCAAACTACAGCCAGAGGGCAAACCTCTGGCCTGCTGCCTGTTTTTGTAAATAAAGTTTTATTGAAACACAGCCAATTGTACTTCTTGTATTGTCTCTGGCTGCTTTCACGGTGTAATGACAGAATGGAATAGTCTCTGTGCAGACTGACCACGAAGCTGAAAATATTTATTATCTGAGCCTTTATAGAAAATATGTGCCCATGCTTGGTTTAGGGGAATGAAAGCACAGAGTCTAGCGATGACTGATAGTGTTTGGGAGAAATAAACAATAACAACATAGCTGATATTAATAAGTACCTACTGTGCTCCAGGCACTGCTTGCGGGCCAGCTCGTATCGCGTTACTCCCAGGTCATGCTACAGCAGGGGACACAGAGCCTTGGAGCTGTGTGAGAGTGGTGGGTGGGTCTGTGTCGTGCAGTGCAGAGGAAGGAGGGACAAAACCTTGAAAACCGTGGGAGGAAAGGGCAGGGTCATGGGGAGCCATGGAGGGTGTCCGAGCCAGGGAGGCACTAGCTTCAGGAGGACGGGCGGGCAGGCACCCGGGGTGTTTGTGAAGGAGAGAGCAGACTACTGGGAGGCCCTTGGCACTCCCAGGTAAAAGGTGAGGAGGCCCTGGCTGCCTGCCCAGAAGGAAGGCACATCGAGGAGAGCCAGTAGGGTGAGAAAACTGACAAACATGCCCATCACTCCTTGCGGGCACCTAGACCCCCACAAAGTCATCTCCTGACTACCTTCCCCTGTGACTCTGTGGAGTTGGCGCCCCTCCCCTCCTGCATCTGCCAAATTGCTCAGTCCTGTGATCCCAGTGTCTCTGCTATGTCATGTCCCATGCACTGACGTGAAGGCTTCTAACAGGTACTGCCAAAGGAGTTATTTTCTTTGCCTCTCTAAAGTAATTACTTAGACACAGAAACTACAAGAAAAGTCACTGATCAGGGTTGGCTATAGAACTTGTAGGTGTCAATGCAGAATGAAAACATGGGTCCTTTGCTCAAAAATGGTTTAAGGATTTGAAGATGGATCAAAGAGGGTTAAGCCAAAGGCAGGACCCTGATGAGCAAGTTTGGGACTCAGAATGGATGCCCACAAAGCTGGCCCTGCCACTGACTTTTATAACCTACCCATTGTGTGTTTGCTCACCTGTCACACTCTCTGCATGTGTTCACTTGCAGTGTGTCCTGGCATGGACATCCGGAACAACCTCACGCGGCTGCACGAGCTGGCCAACTGCTCGGTCATCGAAGGACATTTGCAGATACTGTTGATGTTCAAGACGAGGCCTGAGGATTTCCGAGACCTCAGTTTCCCCAAACTCATCATGATCACCGATTACTTGCTGCTGTTCCGGGTTTACGGGCTGGAGAGCCTGAAGGACCTGTTCCCCAACCTCACGGTCATCCGGGGCTCCCGTCTCTTCTTCAACTATGCGCTGGTCATCTTCGAGATGGTTCACCTGAAGGAGCTCGGCCTCTACAGCCTGATGAACATCACCCGGGGGGCCGTCCGCATCGAGAAGAACAATGAGCTCTGCTACCTGGCCACCATCGACTGGTCGCGCATCCTGGATTCGGTGGAGGATAATTACATTGTGCTGAACAAAGACGACAATGAGGAATGTGGGGACATCTGCCCAGGCACTGCAAAGGGCAAGACCAACTGCCCTGCCACGGTCATTAATGGGCAGTTTGTCGAGCGGTGTTGGACTCACAGCCACTGCCAGAAAGGTATGTGGGGTGTGTAGGCTTTGAAGCTGCTGCTCATGCCTTGTTCCTGAGATCGGGGGTGGGGTGGCAAGTTTTCTTCGCAAAGTCTCCGGTATCGCATCGTGAGGCTTTGCAGGCTGCGTGGTCTGTGCCGCAGCGACGCAGCATTGCCGTGGGAGTGGGGAAGCAGCCGCAGGCAATGTGAGCTATGTAGCTGGGTGTGGGTAAAACTTTGCTTACAAAACCAAGTGGCGGGTAGGATTTTCCAACTCCTGTGCTGGATAGACAGTTGCAGGTCCCTCTTGCTTGAGGAGAGGGGTAGGAGTGGATGAGTGTAGAACTTGTGGTAGAAAAAATGTCTACACATTTATTTCTTATCTGGTTATACAAGTAACACTGTTCATGATAGACATTTGGAAAAAGAAACACGGAACGAAAAAAATTAAAACAGCAGTCCTTATTCCACAGTTACTTGGGTTCTTCCTTCTAGTGGTTCTGTTGTGTGTTAACCTACTTAACTGTTCCTGTCATTGGGCATTTAGATTCTTGCTGGTTTTCACAAAGAGGGGGATGAGTATCTTGGAGCCAGAGCTTTACTGAGCATTTGTTTCTTTAAGGCTTGCATTTTCAGCAGTGAAATTTGGGTCAAAGGTTCTTGATCCCGATTGCCCAACGGCTTTCCGGAAATGTTGTACCAGCGGCGCTCCTCCTAGCAGGGGCTGAGAGGGAGCACCTTGGCCGGCTTGGATCGCTGGAGAAATCTTTCATCACTCACGGAGGGTGGAGCCGCTGTGAAGTTGCTGCTCTGTTTGCATTTCTTTGATTGCTATCAGGGTTGGATCTTTTAAAACATATTTGTCCTTTGGGTTTTCTCTTCCTGTTCATATCCTTTGTCTGTTTATTTTTTAGGACATCAGCGGTTTTTGAAATATTAATCTGTAGGCGGTTTTCATAGATGCAGGCTGTTAACTCTTTGCCGGCTGTGTTCTTAGGTGTTTTTGTTCAGACGCTCTGGATGGCTGCTGCCAGACTCGTGCAGAGGGTCTATGAGTTCAGAGCTGGATTTTCACATGCTTCTCAGTTTGCTTTATGCCTAGAGAGTCCCTTTGTGTCCAAAAATGAGTGTTTTTTCCCAAGTTTTCTACTTCAGTTGTTATTGTTAAAAAATACTCATCCAACTCGTTTGGGACCTATTTGTGTGCATGGTTCGAAAGGGTGTCCATTTTCCCCAAAATAACAGTTGGGGTCTCATTGCTGTTGATTGCAGAAACCTACCCCTTCGTCATTGACTTGGGGTCTGCTTCTGAGTCTTTGTAAATACATCTGTCTTTTCTGGCACCAGGGCCATTACTGTTCTGATCACTGTGGTTTTTATAATGTTTAGACATCCAGGGAGGGAACTTCCAAACACACACCCATTACTCGTTTATGACTCTTTCCTACATGGTGGAATTCCCTGGGAAGAGTCAGTGAAGCTGAGATCCAGGTGGAAGAATGTGAGTGGGTTGTTGTATCACACAAGATGGGTGAAGGGAAAAGGGAGGGTCTTCTGAGAGGCTGGGCAGTGAAGAGAAGGAGAACCTGGGGGTTGTGGTTGGGGGGGAGTCTGTGGTTATTATATTGTGGAAAAATCTTGAGAATGTTGGCAGGTCAGGGACAGAGAGAAGCTAAACTACAGCTGCAAGGGAAGCTCTGTTATCCTTGCTTTAGAGACCAGAGATGTTACTTAACTAGACTAAGACCACACAGCTAATAAAAGACAACTGGGATTTGCACCAGGTCTGAGACAAAAAAAACAAACAAAACATGTGTGTGTCTCTTTGGGGGTTGCGCCCCGTGTTTAGGAAGAGGAGAACCCATTCTGGATGGGGGACCACGGAAAACAGTGAACACTCTTTCATCCCAAGGCTGAGTTCTCCAAATTTAGGAGCTTGTTTGAAATGCTCTGGGCTCATGTCTTGGGATATAATTTAAGAGATTTTTCTGTGGGCTTATTTATATATCCATTTTAGTCAAAATATCCAGGACAGTATTATCTACAAATGGCCCTGATATTTTCAGCAGTTTTTCTTTTTAAAAACCCTTTTGCTCTTGAGAACAAAGCTTGTTTTTCTGGCACTGGGGGTTTCGTCACCGGGGAAGGTACTGTTCCACAGGCATCGCTGCAGCTGACACCTGCCGGGATACTGAGTTCCTGGCACCGGGCCGCTGGCTCAGCTGCTGCTGCTGCGTAATCAGTGGTGGGTCCCCTAGGTGAAGCATTGTCCCGTCCTGGTGACAGATGTCTGCAAATGGTTGTTCTTTGAACTGGTGCCTGTCTGTTTTTTATTGTGATAAAATACACATAACATAAAAATTTACTGTGTTAACCATTTTCAGTGCGCAGCTCAGTGGCATTAAGTACATGCCAGCTCTTGCAGCCATCACCAGCACCCATCGCTAGGACTTTCTCATCCTCCCAAATGACACCGTCCCCACTGAACACTTACTCCCCACCCCCGCTCCCAGCCCCCGCCCCATATCTCCCCTCGGTCTCCGTGGATTTGGCTCCTCTAGGGACCTCCTGTGAGTGGACTCACAAAGCCTTCGTCCTTCTGCGATGGGTGTCACTTAGCGCCCATCCTCAAGGTTCATCCACGTTGTAGCAGGTGTCGGCATTTCTTTCCTTTTTAAGGCTGCAAATTATCCTGCTGTGCGGATGGACCACATTTCTTTTGTCTGTTTGCTCGTGAATGCACCCTTGGGCTGCTGCCGGGTTTTTGCTACTGCGGTTACTGCTGTGGTGAAGATGGGCGTGCGTCTCCAGCTTGTGAGATGCTTACCTCACCTGTTGTTATGGCTTCCGAAGTCATATTTAATGTTGCGTGGGATTCCTGAACGCCAAGCAGACTGAAATGAGCCCTTAGAGGACACTCCCCTGTTTAGGAGACAGACATCTAGTCCCCTAGAACCCTCTCAAACACTTCCTCGAGCATCCACAGGCTTTGTCTTCTTCCTGCATGTTTGCCAGGCTCTGGGAGCTTCTTGGGTCTGCTCGGCATTGGGGATGAAGGTATTGAGTTGTCCTCTGGACACAGTTTAAGCATCCTCTGCAGTGTCCCTTTTCCCACATGTCCCTGAAACAATATGCTGTAGGCAAGAGAGCACAGGAAGGTTCTTAATGGCTAGGGTCATTGAAAGGAAAAAGTCACTGTGGTGTGTGGCTCGAGACTTTTCATCCTCATCATTTGTCTGTAGATTTTGGGTGAAGAAGCCAGGAGAGGCCGAATGCAAGGAGCTCGCAGGTGGGAGAAGCCTGATCAGGAAACATGTTTGTCGAGAGCTACGTGCTGGGGATTGTGGGTCTTCAGAGAGGCTCTGCTGGTGGCGAATACAGACACTGAACACGTGACGGATTCCGCTTGTGGGGAGAGTCACAGCAGCGAGATGTCTGTGGGTGAAAGCGTGGTTGAAGCCTTAAACTCGTCTCTGGGGTTGGAGAAGTGGTGTGTCATTAAGGCCTTGCAGTTGGCCCCACCAGGTCTGTTCCAAAGTGCTTACAGGAACGCTGGTGGGGGGTCCAGGAGAGTTGCTTGGAGTCCTGTTCAGCCATTCTGGATAAAGCCTCAGTTTCTTCATTTGATAAGTGGGGGTAATTATGGGACCCGCCTGCCAGGTTTGTGGTTGCAGGGTTTAGCGAGATGGTGCAGGAGGTGCACTGAGCCCAATGCCTCTGCAAGTGTTCTGGAAGCTTCTCGTAAGTGCCATGGGTCCACCACTCTTTCTGGGCAGACAAGCCGCTGAGTTAATGAATACCTGTCAAGTGTTGGCTGTGTTTCTGTCTTTAGTCTGAGGGCAGGCAAGGGAGAGCCCACTGCGTGATGAAGGTTGGGTGTGGGACCTGCTGCTCCCATACGCAAGAGCGAAGACCGGTCTGCTTGCCTATGCCTTAGCTCCCACTGCTCTGAAGACCCGCAGCTGGGTTTTCGGGGGTACCAGAAACCACAGGCCTCACTTGACCAGCTGCTCCAGCCAAACCCACTGACATTTTTTCCCTGGGAGGCCGTTGCAGCTGCTTGCTGCCAGTCAGAGGGGTGGGTGAGGCAGGGCATGCTGGGTGCCAGAAAGATGGCTGGCGATGCCACGTGCAGACATCAGCAGGAATGCAAGAGTGGGAAGCAGAGAGGACAGGCCCTGCTCTCTGGGTCTGCATTTCCATTTGTGTTTCAGATTCTCAGAAAGTTGGGTACTCTATTTGTATTAAACATTAAATATTTAAATACATGCCTGCTCTTGAAGGGTTTGCTTTTAAGCAGAAGTTTTAGCTCCATGTTGAAACTTTTTATTCCTTCTTTCACAGTTTGGCTCTGCCTTTAGACAATCAGAATCTCCTCGGCAGCCCGTGCTTGCTGTGCGCAGGGTGCTGCTGCGGCACTGTGCTCTCTCCTGCCGGCAGTCCCTGTCACAGGCGAGGCTGCCAGGGCCCATGCTCCAGGTCAGATCCGTAGTAAGCACTAGAGATGGGATTTGAACTTGAAACCTGGCTATTCTGGCTCAGAGTCTGAGCTCTGAACCGCCAGAGAACAAAGAACTTGGGGGTGGAGGGGCCCCTAAAATTTGTCCCTGCCAATATTCTGGCTGCCTCCTGTTAGGGGCCCTTCTCATTCCGTCTTCAGTTAGCTGCCTCCCCCATCAGGCTGAGTTCTCTTGAATATGGGGACCATGGCATTTGTTGTGTCCCTAGCACCTGTCATGTAGATAAGTAGTGGCATCTTTGACCACTTGTGACTGATGTGATTGGGCACTTGCTATGTGCTGAGAACTCACGGAATCCTCATCATACAAGAGGGTGTTATTTCCGTTTTTATGGAAGGGAGTGCTGAGGCTTGAAGAAGAGTTCACTACTCTAGGAGACCTTGCTGGGAAGTGGGTTGACCTCAGGCTTATCGGGTGCCCTTGGCCAGAGGTCAGCAAACTACTACGTGCGGTCCAAACGCAGCCTGCTGGCAGCTTTCTGATGGTCTGTGAGCTGAGAATGCTTTTATACTTTAAAATGTTTTGGGGGAGAAATTTTGAGGATGGTATTTTGTGAGAGGTGAAGATGATGTGAAATAAACATTTTGGTGTCCCTGAGTAAAGTTCCATTGAGACCACTGAGGCACCGCCGTGCTTGCTCATTTGCCCACGTTCCATGGTGGCCGCACTGGTGCCTGGAGGGGTGTCGGGCAGCTGAGACAGAGGCCATGTGGCCCTTTACAGACAAAACAGTGCCGACCCTGTTCTTGGCTCTGCACCTTAGAAAGATGAGGGGGCATTTGGAGATGGAGGCTGTTCTCAGAGAAAGTGGAGCACCACAGCATAGGCCGATACTGTCTCCCCGCTCCGTGCTGGCCCTGAGGGGTAACAAAGTGTGGGATGTCATCCTTGACCCTCAGGAGTTCTTGGTGTAGCTGGGGAGTTAGAATGGAGGAGTGACTGACCATTCAAGGCGGGCAGCAGGGAATGCCACAGACAAGGTAGGCCTCTTGTCTGTCATTGGGCTGGTGGGTCTAGATACCTTTGGTGCCAGAGCATCTGGAAATCATGATGTTCTCTAGACAACTTGACAGAATCTTGGTAAATGATGTACTTTTATGGCTGTGCCACTGTAGTCCCTGTAGAAAATGGGAAAGTTTAGCATGTGAATGTGGATACTGAATGGTAACAGTAACTTTTCAAAGGACGGTAGATCATGTAGCATGTGAGGTTAATTCATATTTATTCCTTTTTGTATTGTCACAGATCTTTTTAAACATCTAGGACAGAATTAAAAGCACTATACTGAAAAAATTCTGTGGTCATTATAACTTCTTTATCTTAGGATGATTGGAATTTTTCTTTCCTTTTTTTTTTTTTTTTTAAAGAGGGAGAGGATGGGAGAGGGAAAGAAACATCAGTGCGAGAGAACTGTCGATCTGCTGCCTTCTCCACACACCTTGACTGGGGCGACCGAACCCACAACCCAGGCCTGTGCCCCGACTGGGAATCAAACCAGTGACCTTTTGGTTCGCAGGACCACACCCCATCAACTAAGCCACACTGGCTGGGCCAGATGATTGGAGCTTTTAAAATGACTTTCAGTTTTGGAGATGGTTGGATCTTGAATAGTGGGGGGAAAAAGAAGTGCTCTAGTGTGTGTTTTTCTGAGCCTCCCTCCCTCCTTGCTGGGACTGATGATATATTGCCATTGGCCCATGTGGGAGGGAGATTGTTCCAGATGGTGGTGGTTGTAATGCTGTGGTTTGGTCTGGGTAGCAATGGCACTTGGAAAGAGAGGAGGAGGGGGGTAGGGTGTTCAGGTGGGTGGGAGGCAGTGACGGAAACATGGTCTGCTGTGGGCATGAGTGAGGGGGCAGCCTCGAGCTGCGAGGGGCAGCCTGGGCCAGTCTGTGCACTGAAGGCAGACGTGTGCCCATGGGCACGAAGGAGCAATCACGCAGGCTACACTGGGGCTGCATTCGGGGTGGGCTCTTTCTGCTGATACTGACAGTGCTGGGCCCGGCATGTTGCCAGGACCCCAGAGTCCTTGTTGAGTTGGGGAGAAAGTCAAAGAAGTAACTGTAAAGTTGTAAGCCAGGTAGGCACAAAATCTTAATGTAGGCTCAAGGATGCACTGGAAAAAGGTAGACCAGTTGGCCACACGGGCCTCCTGGAGACAGTATTGTCCACATTTTTAGTAGTGAAGACCCAGACTTGAGGTTTTAACAAGAGCCCAGCTTCTCAGAGGGGACTCAGGGCTACCAACTTAGCTAGCTTTTTGTCTAGAGAACTAAATTGGCCCAATCCATTGGCAGAAGGTGGGATAGAGTTAAATCTCATTCTGGAAAGGTGGCTGTGTAGTAACTTGGTAACTGGTCCGATGAGTTTTCTTTTTCTTCCTCTTATTTGGCAAAATTCATTGACCAGCTATTTCTTCCTGTGTCACCAGACCCTCTGTCAGAATTAGAATCTGTTCTTTGTGACTGCACACCTGAAATGCCCCAGGAGGTGCCCAGGCCCTCAGTTTCTATCAGACTGGGAGCTGAGGGGCTGGCTCCCTGTGGTCTGTCCTCTCTCCCTGCACCTGCACCTGCACCTGACAGAATGCTCTTTTTCCCAAGTCATGTGCCTTTCTCCTCACCCCCTCCCTCTTCCCTCCCTGCTTCCCTCTCCCCACTACCTTCCCCTCTTTTTAGCTCAGGCTAAACGTCTGTACATACTTAGAGATAAATAATGTTGACAATGGGAAGCAGACTAACCAGAGACTTGCTTTCCTTTTGGCCTGCATTGTCTGTTGTGGGTGGGGCCAAGTGAGTGACCCACATTGGGCTGCTGTTTTCCGATTCAAGGTGAATCTGACTGAACTCTCTCAACCCAGCCTCAAGCCACAGGACACAGAGGCAGAGAATGGAGCATGATTGTCAAACTGGGGGGAGGGGGAGGGGGAGGGAAAGCGGTGGGGGCCCTGGTCTTAAAGCCTATAATCCTTAAGTGCCTTGAGGGTTTTGGGTAACTGGTTACTTGAACTTTTTTATAGAAATTTCTTTGCTTCTGGCTTTGTCCCTCAGGGAGAGTCCTTGGTCTGTAAGAATGGCTACAGCCTAAAAAGCAGGTCTGCTTGGGGGGCTGTAACTGCCCAGTGTTTCCAAGTGGTCACCTAGGAAGGAGACTGTTCTCGTCTGAAGATCTGGTTGGAGCAGGATCTCAGGAGCTCCAGGTTGGCGCAGGGTGTGTGCAGCCCTGACGCTAGTTGTCAACCACTTGGCGATGCGCGTCCACGCACGTGGTATTCCTGTCCCAGGCCGCCTCACTGGCTGTGCAGAGGTGAAGGGTTTTCACATTTGCAAAGCAAGTGGATATATAGCAAGAAATATGCAAATTAAGACAGGCTGGATCCAGAGCATTCAAGATAGCTCTTTAAAGAACAGTGTTTTTTTTGTTTTTTGTTTTTTTTTAATTGTAGTAAAGAGCACATAAGATTTACTGTGGGTGACACTTAGCACATTTGTGGTGCCGTACAACCTGCGCCACTGTCTAGTTCCAGAACATTTCGTCACCTCACACGGAAACACCGTTTGGTGAGCAGCCACGCTCCACTTCCTCTCCTGCCAGCCCCTGTCCAACCGCTCCTGGAGTTTCCTTCTCTGTGGACTTACCTGTTCTGGATGTTTCCTGTAAATGGAATCATACATCATGAGACTTTCGTGTCCTGCTTTTTTGATGTCATACATTTTGGAGGTTCTACATTGTGGCATGCATGAGGACTCCATTTCTTTCATTGCTGGCTAATACTCCGTTGCACTGACTGATGGACGACATTGCAAATAGTGCTGATGCAGGCGTTTCTGTCAGCTTTGGTTTGAATACTTATTTTCAGTTCTCTTGGGGGTATGTATCCAGGAGTGGCATTACTGAGTCATTTGGTAATTCCATGTGTAACATTGAGTTAAGGTTCCTTTTTTTTTTGCTTTTAGTTTTATTTTCCTTAAAAAACGTCAAACAAACCACAGATGCAGAAAACCACACAAAACAAAGCCTAACGAGTTACTCTAAGGCGGAGAGCCTTAGCCCCCACCTCGGCTGAGAAATAGCTCTGTGCCAGCACCACCCCCTCCCCTGGAAGCCCTTCCCTGGGCTCCATCCCCGTCCCAGCCTCTCCTGCCTGCCCCCCCCCCCCAAAGTGGACACTGTCTTGTCTCTCTTGCTAGTTGCTTCCTTCTTTCTGTATAGTTTTATTACTCAAGTGTGAATCTCTAGACAATATAGTTTAGTCTTGCCCATTAAAAAAATTGATGTCTCTTTGGATCTACAGCAGTGATTCTCAACTGTGGGTGACTTGCCTCCCTGGAGACAATCAGCAATGTCTAAAGACTTTAATTTTGGTTGTTACAACTTCGGGGGCAATGTGCTACTGGCATTGAGCCAGTGGGGCCAGGGATGCCGCGCAGCACCCTGCAGTGCAGAGGAAGTCCTGACCACCAGGTGTGGTCCAGCTCTCAGCCCCAGTGCCCAGAAGCTCCAGTCTGCAGGTTTCCTGTCCCTTTTTTTTCCTTACACTCTCCTGGCTGGAGCGTGGGACTGTTGGGCCTGAGGCATGTGCCCCAGTATGAGTGGGGCGGACTGCTCTCATGGCCCTCTGTTCCCTGGACCCAGAGTCAGGGTCGGACTCAGGCTGTCCCTTCAGTGGGTTTTATTTACCGTGTGCTGCCCCCACCAGCACAGTTTGCCACCAGCCATTTCAGAGGGGTCCCTCTGCCCCTTCCCTGGGGCACGGCTATGGGTGGTGGGGTGCACTGTGGCTATTTTTTTCTTTTTTAAATTCTACCAATTTTGTCATTCAGTCCAGTGGTACTCAAGGGCCTCCTTTTTGTAGGTTTTGGTAAACAAGGCACACGCTAATCTTCCTGATAAAACTGTCTTCTTTACAAAGGCAAGATTTGCTGAGAAAGTTATGTTGACACAGGCAGGAGGTCTGAGGGCCATTTGCAAAGGAATGTTACAAGGGTGAGAAAAAAAACAGGTGATCTTGGGTTCACAACTGTAAGGGAGACAGAGCGGGCAGCTGACCCGGACACGCGAGGCGGAAGGGGACCGCAGACGGGTCTGGCAGAGCAGAGGCAGCTCGAGTGGCGCCGAGTCTGAGGAAGAAAGAAGTTGCCTTACAGATGCCCATGTGGTTCAGAGGAGGACATAATTTTTTTAACTTTATTGTAATTGTTGACACCAAATCAGATGTCCCCACTATCCCTGGCTTTGCCCACCTCCATGTGGCACCCCCACTCCCTTTCCCTGAGGCCATCGGCACACTCTTGTCTGTGTCCATGACTTCTGTATGTATGATCTTTGGCTATCCCTTCATCCTCTGTCATCCACTCCCCCCGCCCTCTCGCCTCTGACAGCTGTCAGTCTGTTCCATGTGTCCAGTCCTCTGTTTCTATTTTGTTAGTTTATTTTGTTCATTAGATTCCACATATAAGTGACAACATATCATATTTGTCTTTCTCTGACTGGCTTCTTTCACTTAGCATAATAATCCACACGGTCCCAAAGGGTAACATTCCTTCTTTTTCCCTGGCCATGTAATATTCCATTGTGTAGATATACCACAGCTTTTTTATCCACTCATCTGCTGATGGGCACTGGGGCTGCTTCCAGATCTCAGCTGTTTAAATAATGCTGCTTATGAACATGGGGGTGCTTATGTTCTTTTGAATTAATGTTTCAGGATTCTTAAGATATAGTTCCAGAAGTGGGATCTCTGGGTCATAAGGCAGTTCCATTTTTAGTTTTTTTCAGGAAATTTCATACTGTTTTCCACAGTGGTTGCACCAATCTGCATTCCCACCAATAGTGTGCTAGGGTTCCCTTTTCTCCATATCCTCAACAATACTAGTTGTTTGTTGATTTATTGATGAAGGCCATTCTGGGAGGTGTGAGGTGATATCTCATTGTAGTTTTAATTTGCATTTCTCTGATTAGTGCCGTTGAATATTTTTTCATGTCTGTTGGCCTTCTGTATGTCCTCTCTAGAGAAGTGTCTGTTGAAGTCCTTGGCCCATTTTTTAATTGGATTGTTTGTCTTCCTGGTGTTCAGTTGTATAAGTTCTTAATATATTTTGGAAATTAACCCCTTATCACATGTGTCATTGGCAATATGTTCTCCCATACAGTGGGTTCCCTTTTCATTTTTTTGATGGTTTCTTTCTTTTTTTAATGTGTGGGTTTTTTAAAAGATTTTATTTATTCATTTTTAGACAGAGGGGAAGGGAGGAAGAAAGAGAGGGAGAGAAACATCAATATGTGGTTGCCTCTCACGTGTCTCCTACTGGGGACCTAGCCCACAACCCAGGCATGTGCCCTGACTGGGAATTGAACTGGTGACCCTTTGGTTCGCAGCCTGCACTCAATCCATTGAGCTACATCAGCCAGGGCTCATGGTTTCATTTGTTGTGCAAAAGCTTTTTAGTTTGATGTAGTCCCATTTATTTATTTTTTCCTTTGTTTCCCTTTCTGTAGGAGTAAAATTGGAAAAAATACTGCTATAAGAGATGTCTGAGATTTTACTGCCTCAGATTTTTATCCATTTTGAGTTTATTTTTGTGTATGGTATAAGTTAGTGGTCTAGTTCCATTTTTTTTGCATGTACCTGTTAAATTTTCCCAACACCATTTATTGAAGAGACTGTCTTTATTCCATTGTATGCTTTTGTCTCCTGTGTCAAATATTAATTGACCATGGGTTTATTTCTGGGCTCCTTGTTCTGTTTCATTGATCTATGTGCCTATTTTTATGCCAGTACCAGGCTGTGGCCTTGATTGTAGTGGCCTTGTAGTATAGTTTAATATTAGGTATTAGGATACTTCCCACTTTGGACATCTTTCTCAAAATTATCGAGGCTATTCGGGGTCTCTTTTGGTTTCATGTACATTTTTGGAATATTTGTTCTAGATTTGTGAAATATATCATTGGTATTTTATTAGGACTTGTGTTGAATGTATAGATTGCTTTGGATAGTATGGTCATCTTAATGATGTTAATTCTTCCCATCCATGAACATGATATATATTTCCATTTATTTATATCTTCTTCAGTTTCTTTCTTCAATATTCTATAGTTTTCTGAGTCAGGTCTTTTACTCCCTTGGTTTAATTTATTTCTAAATACCTTATTATTTTTGTTGCAATATTAAATGGGATTGTTTTCTTAATTTCCCTTTCTGGTAGTTCATTATTGATATATAAAAATGCCACCAATTTCTGAATATTAATGTTGTATCCTGCTACTTTGCTGAATTCATTTTTTAGATACAGCAGTCTTTCTGTGGAGTCCTTAGGGTTTTCTATGTACAATAGTATGTCATCTACGAATAATTAGTTTTATTTCCTCCTTTACAATTTGGGTGCCTTTGGTTTCGTTTTCTTGTCTGATTGCTGTGGCTTAGTCTTTCAATACAATGTTGAATGAAAGAGGTAAAAGCCAACATCCCTGTTTTGTTCTTGATCTTAAGGAAAATGCTTTTAGTTTTTGCCCATTGAGTATGACGTTGGCTATGGGTTTCTTATATATGGCCTTTATTATGTTGTGGTATGTTCCTTCTCTTCCCACTTGGCTGAGAGTTTTTATCATAAATCATTGCTGGATTTTTTTAAACATTTTTTTATTGTTCAAGTACATTTTTCTGCCTTTTCCCCCCATCCCTCCTTACCACCCCAACCCTCCCCACCTCCCTCACCTGTTTCCACCCCCTCCTTGTTATTGTCCATATGTCCCTTATAATTGTTCCTGCAAACCCTTCACCCTTTCCCCCTATAATCCCCTCCCCTCTCCTCTCTGGTCACTGTCAGCCTGCTCTCAATTTCAGTGTCTTTGGTTATATTTTGCTTATTCATTTTGTTGATTAGGTTCCTGTTAAAGGGGAGAACATATGGTATTTGTCCCTTACCACCTAGCTTATTTCACTTAGCATTATGCTCTCCAGTTCCATCCATGTTGTTGAAAAGAGTAGGAGTTCCTTCTTTCCTTCTGCCACATAGAATTCCATTGTGTAAATGTACCATAGTTTTTTGATCCATTCATTTACTGTTGGGCACCTAGGTTTCTTCCAACACTTGGCTATTGTAAATTGCACTGCTATGAACATTGAGGTGCATAGGTTCTTTTGGATTGGTGTGGAACTGATTTTTGACCCGGCAATTCCACTGCTAGGATTATATCCTAAGAACCTTGAAACGTCAATCGTTACTGGTTTTATCAAGCATTTTATCAAGTGCTTTTTCTGCATCTATTGATATGATTATGTGGTTTTTAGTCTTCATTTTGTTTATGTGGTGTATCATGTTTATTGATTTACAGATATTATACAACCTTGCATCTCCAGACTAAATCCCACTTGATCATAGTATATGATCTTTTTAATGTATTGCTGGATTCAGTTTGCTGATGTTTTGTGGAGGATTTTAGCATCTATGTTCATCAAGGACTTGGCCTACAATTTTCTTTTTTGTAATATGTTTACCTGGTTTTGGAATTAGATAATACTGACCTCTTAAAAAGAGCTTGGAAGTCTTACCTGTTCTCGAAATTTTGGGAGTAGTTTGAGAAGGATAGTAGTTAGTTCTTTTTTGAATGATGAATTAAATTTGGCTGTGAAGCCATCTGGTCTAGGACTTTTGGCCACAATTTTTCACAGACTGTCTTTACAGTTTGGAAAGAGTGCTTTTGAAAGAGTCACACAAGCATGGCTTGACTGGATTTGGGAACGTCCTGCCTTAGGGATGTTGTATTTACAAGTGTTCCCTGATGGGGATTGCACACAACAGTGCTGGGCATTTAGCAAAATGAAAAATAGGAGTCAGGGGGTTTGGGGAAGTAAAGGACACATACCATACTGGCCCAGAGTTCTTGGGAGGAGGGATGAAGAAAGTTCAAGTAGACCCAGGTCATAAGAGTTACAAATTCATAATCAAAGAAATAAAAAAATGACATCAGTTATTTCCCTTTGACCTAAAGTGGGAATGTTGCCTACACAGCAGCAGACACATTTCTAAGTTTGTCTTATTTCAGTGAAGGAGACCTTGGAAAGGGTCTAGCCAGCCATAGTCCATGGGAATCAGTTGTTCAGGACCTGTTGTTGCTGACTGAATGAGTGTAAAAGGGAATGGGTTGACTCTATTTTAGCTGATGTTAGAGTATTTATAGAGGACTTCCCGTCAAGATGGAGGCATGGGTAAACACGCTTCACCTCCTCACACAGCTACAGCAAAAATTACAACTATACTACAAAACAAATATCACCCAGATTTGTCAGAAAATCGAGCTTTATGAAAGTCTGATAACCAAGGATTTAAAGAAGCCACATTCATCCAGATGGGTAGGTGCAGAGTGGTGGAGAGATGCAGAGACGTGGAGTGGCGTGGAAAGGCGGCAGAACGGGTCATCCATATTCACATGTGGTGGGTAGAAATTGGGAGAGATACCTTGGGAATGCAGGATTCCAGCCCAGAAGCAGACCACCCAGCCAGTGCCAGAAAGATAAGTCCCCCTACCTTCTGCCTGTAAAAACCAGTGGGGGTTGGGGTGGTGGAAGAAACTGCAGGATTCTCAGGAGACTCCTATTAAAGGGCCCACAAAGGTCTTAGGACTTAGGCAGACCCACCCTCTCAGGGATTCAATACCAGGACAACAGCTAGAAGGGCATAAGTAGCATATGGGCAGAAAGTGCAGTGACTGACAACAGGGTGAATGCCAGGAGACAGCTTCCTCCTGGACAAATCTCCAGAGGCCAGGCAGTGGCATTGTCCCTTCTCTGAGCCCTCCCCAACACAGAGCCACAAAACGCTGAAATGATTTGTCCCGCCCTGGAGATCACCTAAGGTTCTACCCCGTACAACTTACAGGTGTGCTTTCTACAACAGGCCATGCTACTAAGACAGGGAGTCAAAGCAGCTCTACCTGGTACACAGAAACAAACAGGGAGGAACCAAAATGAGGAGACAAAGAAATATGGTCCCAATGAAAGAACAGAACAGAACTCCAGAAATAGAACTGAATGAGATGGAGACAAGCGATCTGTCAGATGCAGAGTTGAAAACACTGGTGATTGGGATGCTCTAGGAACTCAGTGTGTACTGGAACCGCATGAAAAAGACCCAGGCAGAAATGAAGGTCACATTAAGTGAAAGAAAGAAAAACCTACAGGGAACCAACAATGGGGGAGATGAAGCTGAGAATCAAATCAACGATTTGGAACATAAGGAAAAAAAAATATTCAATCAGAACAGCAAGAAGAAAAAATAATTAAAACAAAACAAAACACCAAGGATATAGACTAAGGAGCCTCTGGGACAACTTCAGATGTAGCAACATTCAAATCATAGGGGTGCCAGAAGAAGAAGAGGAAGAGCAAGAAATTGTAAACTTATTTGAAAAAATAATTAAAGAAATCTTCCCTAATTTGGTGAAGGCAATAGACATACGAGTCCTGGAAGCACATAGTGTCCCAAATAAGATGGACCCAAAGAGGATCACACGAGGACACATCATAATTAATAGGCCAAAGGTTAAAGATAAAGAGAGAACCTTAAAAGCAGCAAGAGAGAAGAGAGTTACCTGCAAAGGAGTTCCCATTAAACTGTCAGCTGATTTCTCAAAAGAAACTTTGCAGGCAAGAAGGGAGTGGCAAGAAGTATTCCCAGTCATGAAAAGCAAGGACTATAACCTAGCTTATTCTATCCAGCAAAGCTATCATTTAGAATCAAAGGGCAGATAAAGTGCTTCCCAGACAAGGTAAAGCTAAAGGAGTTTATCATCACCAAGCCCTTATTATATGAAATGTTAAAGGAAACTGTTTAAGAAAAAGATCAAAACATGGCAACAAATTAACAACTATCAAAAACTAAAAAACAGACTGAATCTAAAAAAACTTGTTTGTTTTTGAATCTAAAAAGCAAACTGAGCAAACAAGTAGAACAGGAACAGAATCATAGATATGGAGATCATCTGGAGGGTTATCAGAGGGGAGGGTGGAGAATGGGGGGAAAGGTGCAGGAATAAGAAGCATAAATGGTAGGTACAAAATAGACAGGGGGGAGGTACAGGAAATGTAGAAGCCAAAGAATTTATATGTACGACCCATGGACATGAACTAAGTGGGGGGAATTGCTGGAGGGAAGGGGGTACCCAGTGGAGGGGGACAAACGGGTAAAATTGGGACAACTGTAATACTGTAATCAATAAAATGTATTTTTTAAAAAAGAACATTTATAGAGGACTTCCCTAGGTTTGGTGGCAACCCTGTTCCCCTCATACTGCTTTCCCTTTAAGGTCTTAGCTTTCAGTTCTCACTTCTCCTGGTTGTTGGGTGGGATTTAGACAGGTAAGGATGTTGGGGGTCCCACCTTTGATGGTGGTGTGGAACCACCTTGGTGATATTCTAAAGCCAGCCAGTAACCACTAGCCATGTAGCTAAGTTTACATGGATTAAAATTAAATAAAATCAAACATTCGTCCCTAGTTGCATTTGCCACATTTAGACAGTGCAGATGTAGAATGTTTCCATCATTCCAGAAAGTTCTGTTGGGCAACACTGCCTGAGAGCATTTCATTTTATGGTAAAAGATAGCTCTGCAGTTAGACAGACCTGCATTTGAACCCTTTATCTGTTGTGTGACCTCGGACAGATTGCCTAGCTTTTCTCATCCTCTGTTTTCTTGTCTACAGTGAAGAATTTGTAAGGGAATCAATCTTAATTTTTTCCCCCTGAACTTTTAACTGATACCCTGTTTTCTGTTGAAAATAAAAATACTATTCCTCTTGTATACTTTGAGTTTGACTTTTCTCCTTAAATATAAAAGGGAACAATCAATTTTCCCCCCAACCTCTGCGCCCCTTTGAGAGTCTTTGGAATAGACAAAGAAGTGTCTGGGGAAAGCTGAACAAAACAAAGAGGCTATTATAGGCACATGTGGTCGAGAAGAGAAGAAAGGAGAAGGGGTAAGTATGTTGACTGGGGCTGAGAGTGTCATCATGTCTGTGGGTGACCAGGAATGAGGAATGTGTCAGATCCTTCCTGACTTCTCTTTCTCTCTGGGAACAGAGAACAGAGTGCTTTTCAGCGTAAGCAGGGTCTAGAGGAAGTAGAGTCAGAATAGGGAAGCAAGTGTGGGAGGGAACCTCAGCCCGAATTTGTCTTCTTGACTTAGCTTAGATGCTCAGCATCTCACTGAACTGGGGATTACAGGAAATGAGAATCTGCTCAGACTAACTTAAACCCACAGCGGGCAGCTTATTGGGGGGAAAATAGGGCCTTCTCTTGGAACTTGTCTCAGCCACCTTTTGCTGTGTAACAGAATGCTCCTGGACATAATGGCATTACACAGTTGTTTATTTGGCTCATGGTTCTCTGAGTTAGCTGGGCAGGTTTTCTGGGTTGTACCCACCAGCTGACCACAGACACAGGCTCGGCTCTCTCCTGGGTCTGGGATCAGCTGGTGAGATGGCTGGTGGCTGGCTGATGAGGTTGCATGCCCTCACTCCTACTGCTGGTGGCTGGTGCTGGGACGTTTTGGTTTTTCTCCCTGTGGCCACCCATCCTGCGGTAGGTTAGCTTGTACTTGGATCTCATGGTGGTTCTGAGGTTCCAAGGCCAGCAAGAGATGAATCCTTAGTGCCCAGTGCATTTCTCTCTGTGCATCAGGTATTCTAATATCCCTTTGGTCAAAGCGAGTGGCATAGCCAAGGCCAGCGTGAAGGAAGAGGGAAGATAGAGATTCCACTTGCTGATTGGAGGGTGTCAACCACGGTTGTTGGCATCAGTGCAGCACCAACAGGAATCCCCAATTTGGGGGGGCAGTGAAGAAGGAAACTTTACTCAGTGTAAACAGCTCAATCAGATACAGCATGGCTGTGAGACAGCTAAATAGTGTTTCAAATCACTTACGAAGCAGCAGGGCTGTGATGTGGCCCCGGGGCCAGCCCCCTCTCCAGCTAGACAGCTCTGCTCCCCTTTGCTGCTCTGCCCTTTGCTGTTCTCCACTCTGGTCCAGCAAGAGACATCTTTGGTGTTTCAGCTCCAGCCAGGCAAACATAGTCTTCAGTCTATGGTGGAAAGAAAAAGTTCAGGCTTCCTAAGCCAGAGGGGAGCTGACTAATATAGACAGAAGTCTCTGCCCCTGGTCCCTGATTGGTTTGTCATCATGCAAATGATGACTTCAAATCCTTGCAGTTTGATTGGTCCAAAAAAGCGCCATCCTGATTCATCAGAATAAAGATGCTCTGATTGATTGGTGAAGATGTTGATGGGGATGTAGGTGCACAGATCCGATTGGATGGGGAAAGCCTCAATTCTATTGGTTGAGATAGGATTCCAGGACCTCTGTATAAGGGCTTGTTCAGATGGCAGGGGCACAGTGCAGACGGGCAGTTCAGTGCAGGGGGAGGCAGACACTTTAGTGCCGGCTTCTTCCTGTAGTGCAGCTTGTGTGAGAGGCCCCTGTGCAGAAACTGCTGCTAGGCTCTGTTTATAAATTTGAGCCCAGTGAGCCACCAGGAGCCCTTCTTGGTAAGTATCTTCTTTCTCAAGGTCTACAAGAGGAAGAATTTGAGGCCATTTTTGCCATCTACCACAGAACCCCCAGGTGGGAAACACAGTGGTACTCATGAGACATTTGTACCAGGACCTGGAGCTCCAGCAAACACCTAAGTCTGTGTGTGGTGTAACTGAGAACCTAAAGTTACTTTCCCGAGTAGTTATTTAATTTCCTGAATGCAGGTTATTGAATAATCAATTGTTTCCCAATGACTTTTTAGAAAGATTTGATATGTTTATTTTTAGAGGGGAAGAAAGAAAGAAAGAGAGGGAGAGGAACATCAGTCAGTTGCCTCTCATACATGCCCAGACCAGGGACCAAAACTGCAACCCAGGCATGTGCCCTGACCAGGAATTGAACCTGCGACCCTTTGCCCAACCAACTGAACCACACCCATCAGGGCTCCCAGCGACTCTTGATTTTTTTTTATCATTTACTAAATTCAACCCAAAACCATGGTCTGTTTCACTCCTCTGTGTCTGTTAGCCCAGTACCATACGATTTAATTACTATGCATTTAGATCCATTCTTTCCCTGTTACACTTCTTCAAAGTGTGTGTTTTTGTTGCTGAACTTTTGATTATCTCCAAATCTGCCTCCTCCAGTGCATATAAAACCCACTGAGATTTTGGTAAAACATTGTGCTAATCTGTAAATTAATTTTAGAAATCAGTACCTTAGTATTTTTCCTTTCCTTGCAGATACATGATCAGTGTTTCCATTTGTTCACATTTTTTCATATTTTTCTTTTAAAAACATTTACTCCATCTATTTCCTGCTATGATTATTTCTGATTCCTGTATTGCAGAGATCTTGTTGTTAGGGGCTGCTGCTGTGAGTCAGCCTGTTTATACTGAACACCTTGGTGAAATTGATTAGTAGGTTTAAAATTTTTTTGTTCATTGTGTGCAATTTTATCCTTTAGAACTTTTGAACAATGTTTTTTACAAAATCCTGTCTAAATGTTGTACCTCTTATTTCAGTTTTAAATTCTATTCCATTGACGAGGGCTTCAAGACTCATATTAAACATTTAATGATGGTGTTACCTGACACCCATGTTTAACAGATTTTCTGATATAAAGTTGTTCTTGCTTCCCTGTGGCAAACCATACTTGAGTGTAATGAATTATTCTCTTAGCATTATGTTGCATTTGACTTGCTAAGTTTGCAAGTCAAATGCATTTTTTACTTTTGTTGTGTTCATGAGTGAGATTGTGCCGTTATTTGGTCTGTTCTCTTTTGCAGTCTCTTCATTTTATTGCCTGATAATCTAGCCACATAAAGTGAACTAGGTAACTTTTTGCTTTACATATTTTAAATTATGGCATCAACACTTCTTGAAAAATCTATCATTTGTTGGAAAAATGGTGCTATAACCTTTTGGGGAATTCTTTGATAACTTGAAAATTTTTTATACTAGATTGTTTGAGAATTCAGCTTAAATTTTGTTTTTTAACCTTTGGTAAGATCTTTTTAAGTCAAAATTAAAAAACATTTTTTTATCCTCACCTGAGGACATTTTTTTTATTGCTTTTAGAGAGAGAGGAAGGGAGAGAGAGAGAAACATGGATGTGAAAGAGAAGCATTGATTGTTTGCCTCCAGTATACACCCGGACCGGGGACTGAACCCACAACCCAGGTGTGTGCCCTGACGAGGAATTGCACCTGCAAGTTATTGGTTACAGGACAATGTTCCAGCCAACTGAGCCACACTGGCCAGGGTTAAGTCAATTTAAAAAAAATCATTTTTTATTTTTCAGTTAGAATTGACATACCATATTATATTATTATAGTAGCTTCCAGTTTACAACATAGTGATTAGACATTTATATAACTTACAAAGTGATCAGCCTGGTAAAACTACTCTTCATCTGACACCATACTTAGGTATTACAGTATTATTGGCTGTATTCCCTCTGCTACAGGTTACATCCCCATGACTATTTTGTAACTACCAATGTGTACTTCTTAATCCCTTCACCTTTTTCACCCAGTTCCTCAAGCCCCTTCCCATCTGGCAACCTTCAAAATGTTCTCTGTATCTATGAGTTTGCTTCTGTGTTGTCTGTTCATTTATTTTGTGTTTTGGCTTCCACATATAAGTGAAATCATATGGTATTTGTCTTTCTCTGCCTGACTTGTTTTACTGAGCATAATACTGTGTAGGTCTGTGTTGTTGCAAATGTAGCTGAGTCATAATTTGCTTCTGTGTTGCCCCACTTCTTGATCCAGTCACCCAGCGGCAGGCACTTAGGTTGCTTCCACATCTTGGCTCTGGCAAATAACGCCTCATGGACGCATACGGTTTTTGAATTGAATTGGTGGTTTGGGTTTCTTCAGAAGTGGATTTTCTGTGTCCTTCAAATTCAACTTTTGTGATTTATGTATTCTTAGGCATCATTTCATTGAGATTTTCAGATTGAATAGCATGTTATTAAGCTTGATAAAATCTTGTTGGTATATTCTCCTTTACATCCATTTTGGATTTGTTAATTTTACTTATTTTTCTGAAAAGCAGATCATTTTTTCTCAATGAGTCACCAGACTCCTGAATCATTTTTGGGATAAATTGGGGAATGAATGAATGAATGAATCATTTAATACCATTCTTTTAATACAGTGAAAGCTTTTAAGACCATGAATTCATCCCTGAACATGGCTTTGGCTGCCCTCATGGATTTTGGCTATATAACATTGTTTTAATTGTTTTCTAAAGAGCTTGTGAAAATAATTTTGATGTGCTAATTTTTGATAGTCATCATCATGAAAACTGCTGTTGAGTGTCCATGATTTTTCAATCACTTGATAAAAATGTTCTCATTTACTCTTCATAGCAACCCTAGGAATTGTTCTTGTTTAACAGCCTGTTTTGACAGCGGAAGAAACTGAGTTCCAAGAGAGGTTAGGTGACTTGCTCAGGGTCACACCGACAATGGGGTTGGGGCAGGGAAGGACTGGAATTTAGACCATGGCTTGTTTTGATTCTAAACCGTGGGCCTGTCTGACTCCACCACATGGCCTCTCCAGTTGACTGAGTTTTAATCACCAGTTGTTAGGGTTTAAAAAAATTAACTTCATTTTAATGGGTTTTCTCAGTCTCCAAGTTGATGGGGTTAAAAAATTAGCTTGTGACCTGTAGAGTTTCTGCACGTTTCAGTTGCTTGTGGCTCCTGGTTAGCTGAGTGACTGTTGGATCAGCTTCTGTACGTGTTATGTGGGAGCTGGGACAATTGTCAAGTTCTGAGTCAGAGTTCAGAATCCGCAGTTTCACAAGGAAGACTTCCCCTGGGGCCCACATGCACGTGGAGCGTGAAAATAAAGGCTTAACTTTGCTGGCAAAATGTCTCTGCCCCAGCAGACTTACAGAGTGTTTCTGGAGAGTTCTTATTTCACACTCGCTCTGTTACCCCAGCTGCCCTGCCTCCCAAGGTGGCTGGAACTGATTTTTCCAAACACACTTTCTCTCTCCATCCCCCATCCTGTGCACATGGTTTTGTGGTGTTGGCTGAAAAGGGTGAGGGCCCTGCCAGGTAGGAGACTTGACCTGTGGGCTGACTGGCCTTTTAGCCCTTAGTTCTATTTCTGGGTCTTGCTCTCATCATGACTTGCTGTAAGTCAGTGTGACTTGTTGTGACGTAATGTGGTCAAAACCTTTCCTTTAAATTAGGCTGTGATTCATCTTTTTTTTTTTTTTTTATGGGGTTGTATTATATTAGAAGTACTACAGTAGGAATTTTCATTTGAAATCTAATAAAGGTTTTAATCTGTCATCTGGAACCTGTGTTCCTTACACTTTTTTATTGTTCATGACTGAGAGTGGTGTTGAGGGGAGGGTTGGGAAGTGGGTTTGGACAGAGTGTTAGCATCCATCAGAAGATTGGTTCCCTTACCCCAGACCTCATTTTCTCTGTCTTGGCTGTGACAGGAGGCTGAGAGCAGGGTGCTTGTCCTAAAAGTGTCCTGCCCTGGATTTCTTTTCTTTTCCTTTCTTTCTTTAGACCAAAACCTTTAATTTTTTGTAGTTTCAGAGATATATGACATGCACATGTTTCCAGTGTTATAATTTTGCATCATAAATTTTCTTGTATTTAACATAGAATCATTGATGGGATAAAAATACCTTTTTAAATTAAAATTGAACATAAAAAAGAAGAACAAAATGGAGACTGATGATTTTTCTAAAGTAATCAACAATAAAAAATTGTTAACTTTTACTCCCATTGGTAGGAAATTAAAGTCACCATTTTTTCCTCACCTTTCCTCCAAATTAACCATGTTAGACTTCATAGTCTGGGTGAGTGTGGAGGGTGTGGATGGCACATTGTTGTGGCCTATGCATCGTCTTGCTCACTACTAACAAGCTGGCCATCTTTTGTGACTGGAAGCCCCTCCATATTTATTGACCATTCATATCATCTCTTGTATTTTTTCAAAAAAAAAAAACCCTATGTATGTATATATGTATTTATAGGGGCAGTAGAGAAGAAGAGATGGAGAGAAATATTGATGTGAGAGAGAAACATAGAGCAGTTGTCTCTTGTATGCACTCCGACCAGGGACCATACCTCCAACCTAGGCACGTGCATGCCCCGACCAAAAATCTAATTGTCGACCTCGCATTTGCCCAACCGAGTTGAGCCACACTGGTCAGGGCTATTTTCTTCTTTTTTTACGTGTAATTACTTTATGAAGGGTTTCTCAACCACAACGCTGCTGATATTTGGGCTGAATGATTCTTTGTCCTGAGAGCCAACCTGTGTATTGTAGGATGTTGAGCAGCATCCCTGCCTCCTTCCCCTACATGTTAGTAGCACCCCCACCCCAAGTTGTGACAACTGCAAATGTCTCCAGACATCATTGCCAAAAGTCCCCTACTTGAGAACTACTGCTCTCCGGTGAATGCCCTCATTATCTTCACCAGCTCAAGAAATAGCACTTTGCCAATTTCCACTTAAGCCCCTCCGTGAGTCTTGTCTGGTCTGAGCGCCTGTCATTCTCCCCAAACTAATCACTGTCCTGATTTTTATAGTGATAACTGCCTTGAGTTTCTGTAGAGTTTTATGTCCAAAAGTAGTATCCTGGGACACATAGTTTAACCTTGCCTACTTAAAAATATTTATGTTGACTTCTGGCCAAGATGGAGGCATAAGTACCTACAATTTACCTCCTCACACAACCAAAAGAAGAACAACAACAAATTTAAAAACAAAAAAATACCCAGAACTGCCAAAAATTGAACTGTATGGAAGTCCAACAGCCAAGGAGTTAAAGAAGAAACATTCATTCAGACCGGTAGGAGGGGTGGAGGCAGGCAGCTGGGGCAGAGAGGACACAGGCAAGGTGGTGGCTGGTGGACCAGGTGGTTCCATGTTCATGTGTGGATAAACACAGAGGAACAACTAGGGAGCGAGAAAGACTGCACAACCCAGGGCTCCAGTGTGGGGAAATAAAGCCTCAAAACCTCTGACTGAAAAAACCTGTGGGAGTTCTGGCGGTGGGAGAAGCTCCCAGCCTCACAGGGAAGTTCGTTGAAGAGACCCACCGGGTCCTCGAATGTACACAAGCCCACCCACCTGGGAATCAGCACCAGAAGGGCCCAATTTGCTTGTGGGTAGCAGGGGAAGTGACTGAAAGCTGGCTGAGAGCCAAACAGTGACGTTGTTCCCTCTCTGACCCCTTCCTCACATACAGCACCACAAAGCAGTCAAGTGGGTTGCCTGGCCCTGGTGAACACCTAAAGGTTCGCCCCTTACATCATTACAGGTGCACTGAGACAAAGAAATATGCCCAAATGAAAGAAATCAAAACTACAAAAATAGAACTAAGCGACGAAGAGATAGCCAGCCTATCAGATGCAGAGTTCAAAACACTGGTAATCAGGTTGCTCACAGAAATGGTCGAGTATGGTCGCAAAATGGAGGAAAAAGTGAAGGCTATGCAAAGTGAAATAAAGAAAAATATACAGTGAACCAACAGTGAAGGGAAGGAACAATGGGACTCAAATCAATGATTTGGAGCAGAAGGAAGGAATAAACATTCAACCAAAACAGAAAAGAAACAAGAATTCAAAAAAATGAGGAGAGGCTTAGGAACCTCTGGGACAACTTCAGATGTTCCAACATCCGAATCATAGGGGTGCTAGAAGGAGAAGAGGAAGAGCAAGAAATGGAACACTTACTTGAACAAATAATGAAGGAGAACTTTCCCACTATGGCAAAGGAAATAGACTTCCAGGAAGTCCAGGAAGCTCAGAGAGTCCCAAAGAAGTTGGGCCCAAGGAAGCACACACAAGGCACATCATAATTACATTAGCCAAGATTAGAGATGAGGAAAGAGTCTTAAAAGCAGCAAGAGAAAAGGAGACAGTTACCTACAAAGCAGTTCCCATAAGACTATTAGCTGACTTCTCAAAAGAAACCTTGCAGGCAAGAAGGGGCTGGAAAGAAGTATTCCAAGTCATGAAAGGCAAGGACCTACATCCCAGATTACTCTGTCCAGCAAAGTTCTCATTTAGAATGGCCTCTCAGATAAGGTCAAGTTAAAGGAGTTCATCATCACCAAGTCCTTATTATATGAAATGTTAGGGGGATTTATCTAAGAAAAAGAAGATAAAAAATATGAACAATAAAATGACAACAAACTCACAGCTATCAAAAACTGAACCTGAAAACAAACAAAAACCAAACCAAACTAAACAAACAATAGAACAGGTTCAGAATCACAGAAATGGAGATCACATGGAGGTTTATCAGTGGGGAACAGGAGGGGGAGAATGGGAAAAGGTACAGGGAGTTAGAAGCAGAATAAGTAGGCACAAAATAGACAGGAGGAGAATAAGAATAGTACAGGAAATGTAGAAGCCAAAGAACTTATATATATGACCTATGGGCATGAACTAAGGGGAGGGGATGCTGGTGGTGGGGGGCGCAGGGTAGAGGGGAATAAAGAAGAAAAAAATGGGATAACTGTAATAGCATAATCAATAAAATATGAAAAAATGGATAAAATATTTATGTCTTGAAAAATTCACCCTGGCTGGTGTAGCTCTGTCAGTTGAATACTGGCCTGTGCACCGAAAGATCACAAGTGCGATTCCCAGTCAGGGCACATTTCTGGGTTGCAAGCCAGGTCCCCAGTTTGGGGGTGTGTGAGAGGCAACCACACACTGATGTTTCTCTCCATCTCTCTTCCTCCTCCCCTTCCCCTCTCTCTCAAGGAAAAGAAATAAAATTTAAAGAAAAGAAAAATGCATAGTCTTAGCTTCCAGTCAAGATAGTGGAGTAGGTAAATGGTGTGCTTGCCTCCTCCCACAACCACCTCAAAATTACAACTAAACTACAGAACAATCAACATTGAGAACTGCCTGAAGCCTCGCTGAACAGAAGTCCTATAACTAAGGATAGAAGCCACATAGGGATGAGCAGAGAGAAGCAACGGGCTGGCCCCATACCCATGTGTGATGGTTAAAAACTGAGAGGGATATCTCTGCTGCAGAGGTCACCCACGAGGAGTGTGGGGGTCTTAGCCCCACACCAGGCTTCCCAGCCTAGGTTTCCAGTTCTGGGAAGAGAAGTCTCTATAACTCTGGCTGTGAAAACCAGCAGGGACCAAGGCTTGAGGGAGATAGAGGTTTCTGGAATCACAGGTGTTCCCCTTAAATGGAACACATATGGACTTGCTTTGACTCACTTGCTCTGAGCTCCAGTGCTGGGGCAGTAGATTCTGTGAAAGGAGCCAGGAACATAGGGAGGAACTGAATTGTCTGGCTTTGCAGTCAACTGCCGTACCCCTGAGCTGTACCCCTACTTTGGCTTTGCGATGAGAATGAAGGGGCAGATATATTTCAGACAGAGGGGCTGGCAGAGGCCATTGTTCCTTTGCTGAGCCTTCCTGCTGCATCCACCTTGTCTGAGCCTCCATCAACCTGGTTGACACTTCGCTCCACCCTGGTGATTCCCTGAGACCCTGTCCCACCTAATTTATGGGCCTACCCCAGCTGCTTCCAGTGGCTTTGCCGTACTAATTTAGGTATGCCTTAGCTCATGCTGTGGACTTTGTAAAATCTCTCAAAGGTTCACAAACTCCAAACAAGCAGCTTCTGACCTCAGCATGCCCTGTTCTTGCTAAGAGACCCCAAGCTCTGCACTAGTGGCAGCCGGCCTCTCCTGGCCACTTGCAAGCCCAGCACATATGGCAACTAACTACAGATTATTTGTAACTTATACCAAGTGGCCCGGGGGAGGGCACAGGTAGTGGTTGATGTTGGTCTGCACCTCCCAGGAGGCCTCAGAATCAGCATACCCAGTGGCCAGCTTCAGAGTCCACCAGAGTACCAGCTGGCCACCTCTACCAGTGATAACACTTAAGGGACAGACTTGGTGGGCACCAGAGCTCTGCTGAAATGAGGCCTGCTCTGTGGAGGTTGGCCCCTGCACAGCTGATCCCCCAGTGTAGTCATGGCCAGTCCTCACAACCAATCAGCTTTAGGGTCAGTCTCCCTCATTGGTGTGCCAATAACACTTAAGGCTCAACTACAAAAAGGGGTACACACAGCCCACACAAAGGACACACCTGGAGCGCCTGGCTCAGGTAACCAGGGAGACTATGCCCCTGGGTGCCACAGAATACCTACTACATAAGGCCATTCTACCAAGATGGGAGATGTAGCAGCTCTACTTGATGCATAGAAATAAACATAGGAAACTACCAAAGTGAGGAGAAAAAAGAAACATGTCCCAAGTAAAAGTACAGATCAAAACTTCAGAAAAAGAACTGAACAAAATGGAGAAAAGCAATCTACCAGGTGCAGAGCAGAGTTCAAAACACTGGCTATCAGGATATTCAATGATCTCAGTGATAACTGATCTCAGTGATCTTTGCTTAAGTGATAGGAACATTAAAAAAGGAACCAGTTAGAAATAAAGAATACAATGGGTGTCCCCCCCAAACCCAGAATTTATTTATAAAAAATGTGTATTTATTCTTACATGTTTAAACTTCAGTCACCTTTGAAAGTGCTCAGCATGGCAGGGTAGGGTTGGGTGTGGGAGGTGGGTGTGGGTGGGGTGGGAGAGAGCAGTGGAGGGGGAATGGGGCAGCTATAGTTGGACAATAATTTTTAAAAAACCCAGTTTTTTTAACTCATTGATTTTGATGACTTTTAGTGCCTCTGCCATTTTTTCACCTCTTCCACACTGGCAAAATGTTTCCCTTTGAGGACTTTTTCATCTGGGGAAACAAAAAGAAAAGTCTCTTTGGAATACAAAGAGACCAGGTGAACAGGGAGGGTGGGGCACGGATGGCTCACCTATTTTGGTCAAAGACTGTTGAACACTCGGTGTGGTATGGGCAGGTGTGCTCGTAAATCACCCATCATGCAATGGGCAAATGCACTGAAAGTCTTAAAAAAATTTCACTGAAGCCAAGCTCAGCCTCTCACAGCAACACCAGCCAGTACAGTGATACAGATGGGTTCCTAGAACACTCTCCTAGTGGGGGAACCCTGTACTACAAGGGGTCCACCCTCCATAAGATAATTCTGGTTTTCTGGGGGGTCCCCCCTTGTACATTACAGGTAATCAACAGTAGATTAGATAAAGCAGAGGATCAAATCATCGATTTGGGAAAAAATATAGTAAAAAACACCCAGTCAGAACAGCACACACACTAAAAAGGTAGTTTAAGGGTCCTCTGGGACAACATCAAGCATACCAACATCACATCATAGGGATACGAAAAGGAGAAGAGAGAGCAAGGAATTGAAAACCTATTTGGAGAAATAAGGACTGAAAACCTCTTTAACCTGGTGAAGGAAATGGACATACAAGTCCAGGAAGTGCAGAGTTAGTTCTAAACAAGATGAATACAAAGAGGCCCACACAAAGACACATCATAATTGAAATGGTAAAGGTTAAAGACAGAGATAAAATATTAAAGGAAGCAAGAGAAAAGCAGTTAGTTACCTACAGCGGAGCTCCTGTAAGACTGTCAGCTGATTTCTCAACAGAAACTTGCATGTCAGAAGGGATTGGCAAGAAATACTCAGTGATGAAAAGGAAGGACCTACAACCTAGATTACTTTGGCCAGCAAAGCTGTCATTTAGAACTGAAGGACAGATAAAGAGTTTCCCAGTTAAGAAAAAGCTAAAGGAGTTCATTACTAAACCAGTATTACAAGAAATGCTAAAGGGACTTAAGAAGAAGAAAAAGATAAATATGAATAATAAAATTTCAAGAACTACATATCTATTAACAATGACTTTAAATGTAAATAGATTAAATGCTCCAATCAAAAGACATAGGGTGGCTGAATGGGTAAGAAAACAACACCCAGGTATAAGCTGCTTACAAGAGCTTTCAAATTAAAAGACACACACAGGCTGAAAGTAAGGGAATGGAAAAGATATTTTGTGAAAATGAAAAAAAAAGTGGGGGTACCAATACTAATACCAAACAAAGTAGATGTTTAAAACAAAAGTTGTGCCCTTGCAGGCCAGGTCCCTGTGAGGGGTGCGTGAGAGGCAGCCACACATTGATGTTTCTCTCCCTCTCTTTCTCCTGTCCCCTCTCTAAAAAAAATAATAATCCTAAAAACAACAACAAAGGTTGTAAGTAGAGAAAAGAAGGACTGAACAACTCCACTTCTGAACATTTATACAAAGAAACCTAAAACACTGATTTGAAAAGACATATGCACCCCAGTATTCAATTGCAGCATTATTTACAAAAGCCAAGATATGAAAGCATCCTAAGTGTCTATCAGTGGGTGAATGCATAAAGAAGAAGCAGTGGATATGTACAGTGGAATAGACCTGGTCGTAAACAGAACGAAATCTTGCCATCTGCAACACCATGGTAGGGCTGGAGGGTATTATGCTGAGTGAAGTAAGTCAGGTAGACAAATTTCCTTACATGTGGAATCTAAAACACAATGACAAAAAAAGGGCAAGCAAAATAGAAAGCAACTCATAGATACAGAGAACATTTTGATAGTTGGCAGATGGGAAGGGTGTTGGGGAGATGGGTAAAAAACAGGAAGGGAGTAAGAAGTACAATTGGCAGCTATGAAATAGTCACAGGCACTTAAGTGAGAGCACAAGGAGTAGAGTCAGCAATGTAACGACTGTGTGTGGTGTGAGATGGGAGTCGGACTCACGGAGATGATGGTCACTTTGTGAGGTATGTAAATATCTAGTGACTATGTTATACCCCTGAAACTAATATCGTGTTGTATATCAAGTGTGATTGAAAAATAAAAAAAATTGTTAAAAACAACAAAACAATACAAAATGCATATTCTTCATTTCGTAAGTTATCTATGTTTATTTTGGAAATATATAGATAAAAGGAAATATGTTAGGTCACCCTAAAATCCACAGAGAGTCTTAACCTCTTTTTATCTGAGATAGTCTCTAATTATCCCTGCAAATATATGTGTGTCCACTGGAATCCTGTTGTGCATTAAAGAAAATCGTGAGGTGGTATGATGCCAAATGATATCTAGGTTGCAATCTACTTTTTCCTTCTAGCTCTGTAAAGACTCTGTATATATGAATCTATATCACACTTTTAATTTCTTTTTTAGGTTTGTTTATTTTTTAACCAAATTTATTGGGGCAATATTAGTTAATAAACTTGTATAGATTTCAGGTGTATAATTCCAGAATACGTCATCTGTATATTGTATTGTGTGTTCACTACCCCAAGTCACGGGCCCTTCCATCTTTGAATTTCTTTATTGGTGGACATTTTGAGATTGTTTCCAGTTTATCATTGACATGAGAGAATGCTGTGACAAAATTTGACATATTTATTTTTGTTCATTTTTCTGATTGTTTTCAACTTGTTTTTCCCAGCTTTATTAAGATACAATTTACAAACAGTAAAATTATATACATTTATATACACACATTTGAAGTGTACGGTTTGAAGTGTTCTGACAAAAGTGTATGCTTGGGTAACTATCACCCCAGTCACGATATCAGTACTTCCCGTCAACCCTGAAAGTTCTCTGGAGCCACCTGCACCAGGCCCCACTCCTTACAGCAAACCCGGCTCCTTCTGAACCTCGCCCCTGCCTGTGGCCCTGTGTCTATGCTCCTCATCGCCCGTGTCATCCCTCCGATCTCTTGCACACACTGCACACTGTGTTGGCCCCTCCTCATAGGACTTCTGAGACTTTCATTTTCTTCTGGACAGAATCAGATCAAGATAGAGAATCTGCCTCATTCTGGCAGCTCTCATTTCATGGTGATCACTCCGCGCCAGACACTCTTCTTGCAGCTTTATTTTATTGATACACTTCTTCTTCTCAACAACCTGGAGAAGCAGGTGCTGCTGCAGCTCCTGTTCCCAGGATGGGGAAATGAAGCACAGAGTGTAAGTAGCCCGCCCAGCACCACCCCACCTGTACAGTGAGTTTTCCTTCTTACCTCTGTGTGCTCCTGCTTCTAACTCTTCTGAGCTCTTGGGCAAGATGCTGAACACACATGAGCTCACTTTCCCATCTGTGAAGTGGGCTAGTGGCACTTGCAGATGCCTATTGTGAAGGTCAATTGTCACTGCGGGTGGTGTCCAGCAGTTATTTTCTAGCCATGTGGTTCCTGAGCCACAGTCTCACCATCTGAAAGCTTCATGTCCCACCAGCCCCCATTCGGTGGCAGCCCCAAATACCCCCCAAAGCCTGTCCCCAAGTGTTTCCACTTTTAGCATCAGTTTTCCTCTAAATTTTATCTTTGGGGCAATTCCCAGTGGTCTCCTCCTTTAGACAGTTTGACCTGGGGACTGGCTTGTTTCTCCTCGCAGACCCCTCTCCCAAGCTGTTTGGAGCTGGGCATTCCCTGGGCACCCGTGAATGTGGGAATGAACCAGTGACCTAGTAGGTTAACCTTATTTATTCCTGTTTTATAAGACTGTCCTCCTGTGGTTATTGGTACTTTTGGGATTTGAAGGATTTTATAGGATTTGAAGTCAGAAGGTGAAAACACAGCCACAGGATTCAAAGCACTGGCAGGTGCTGGGTCCTTACCGTGTGCTCATAAGCAGGCTAATCCTCGCGACAGTCTTCTGAGGGAAAAGCTTTCAGCCTCCCCACTTTATAGATGAGGAAACTGAGGCATGGAGAGGGTATCCTGCCCTGAACTGCAGCTTCTGGAACGGCTCCATGCTGTGTGGTGCATCTCCGCCATGTGCCACACCTGCTGGCCATGTCTCCCCCCACGACCCCCCGTGGGTGCCTCCCTGGAAGTCCCATCTGGACCACGCCGCTGCACATGGCTGTGTCCTTGTCAGACCTACAGGGTTGTTGCTGGAATCCATTGTGATGTGGAGGTGAAGCTCTCCTGTTAGCCACCCTGTGGGTGTTAGCCACCCCTGTGATGTGGAGGTGAAGCTCTCCTGTTAGCCACCCTGTGGGTGTTAGCCACCCCTGTGCCACCCTGTGGGACCTGAGCGTGGGCACCTTGGGTCCTGGAACTCTGTGGGGAGAGGAAGGGTGCCCTGCGCCACGGGAGGCACATGTCCTGCAAAGAGTGGACCGGGCGTGTCTCTGATGCCGCAGGCACCCTCTTCACGTGCGCTTAGGATGTCATATGGGGATGGGGCCCAGTTCCGCTGGTTACCATCTGACTGGGGCTTTCCAGGGTGGGTTCTCTCCAAGCCCCCCCGGGTGATGTTATCCTCCTTGCACCTGCCTTGCCTTCCTGTGCCCAGGGGTCCTTCTTGAGAAAACTTAGAGCAACAGAACCAGGAAGGTGTTTTTGGGTAGGTGTGTCGGTCTGCTGGGGTTGCTGTAACAAAATACCATAGACTGCGGGTCTTAAACAACAGACATATATTTCTCACAGCTCTGTAGGCTGGGAAGTCCAAGGTCATGGTGCCAGCAGATTTGGTTCCTGGTGAGGGTCTGCTTCCTGGCTTGTAGATGGGCCACCTTGTCGCTGTACCTCACATGCCCTTTCCTTGGTGCCAGCTCTTGGCAAGAGGTTTCTCTCTGCATGTGTACATACTTATTTGTGAGGGCACTAATCCCAGCATGAAAGCCCTGTCCTCATGACCACATCTAAACCTGCTCTCCTCCCAAAGGCCTCATCTCCAAATGTCTCATTGGGATGAACTTCCCTAATGGGCTTCAGCATAGGAATTTTGAGGGGACATGAACATTAAGTTCATAATATTTCAGGTGACAGACTCATTTGGACAGTGGCTTGATGCCAAAGTACATAGGAGACAATGTGAAAGCAACCCGGGTGTCCATAATGGGTGATGGATAAAAAAAAATGTGGCCCATCCATGCAATGGAATATTATGCAGCCTTGAAAAGGAAGGAAATGCTGATACCTGCTACAACATGGATGAACTTTAGGGACATGACGCTTAGTGAAAAATCCAGTCACAAAAAGACAAGAACTTGTGATTCCACTCACAGAAGTCCCTGGAGGAGTCAGATCCACAGAGACAGAGGAGATGCGGGGCAGGGGTTGGGGGAGGGGAGGGGAGGGAGAGGGAGTGTTTAATGGGGACACACTTTGGGACGATGAGAAAATCCTGGAGACAGATGGCGGTGATGGTCACACCACAGTGTGAATGTACTTAAATGCGGCTGGACCGGACACTTAAAAATGGTTAGGATGGCAAATGAAAACAATGTACCTATTTCAGGTGTACAGTTGGGTGAGTTTCGGTGAAGGTGCACACCCATATAACTACCACCACGGCCGTGACAGAGAACATTTGCATCCCCCACCCATGTTCCCTCCCGACTGGCAGGCAGTCCCCTCTCACACTCACCCCCGGTGTTCGCTTCTCTGCTTTCTGTCATCACAGATTAGCTTTCCCTTGCCTAGAGCTCCATGCCAGTGGAATCAGGCAATATGCAGGGTGGGCAAAAGTAGGCTTGCGGTTGTGAGTGCGCAAAGCAGAGTTTCTTCTTGTATTATTTGTTAATTGTTGTGTGATTTTCTGCACAACTGTATAAACCTACTTTCGCCCACCCATATTCTCCCTTGTTCAGCCTCGTGCTCGGAGATTCATGCACCTCACTGCATTTATCAACAGCACCAGCTTTTGAAATTGCTGAGGAGCACTTACGGTGTGGACGTGCAACAGACTGTTATGTTTACCTGTTCAAGACATCTGGGTCGTTTTCTGTTGTGGCTGTTATTCGTAAGCCTGCTGTGAACACCTGCGTAGGGGCTTTTGTGAGGGCGCTCACTTTTGTCTCTTGGACACACGCCTAGGAAGGGTATGGGTGGTCAGAACCTGCCGCACTTTTGGCCCGAGCGCTGGTTCCACGCCCGGCGAGAGTTCTGCCTGCTTCCTGTCCTCGTTAGCACCGTGCTGTCCATCTTGTTAAGTGGCCGTTCCAGGGGGTGTGACTTGGTGGTCGCTGTGGCTCTGATTTGTATTCGTCTGATGACTGCTGACATTGCATATCTTTGATGTGTGTATTGGGATATGTGTGTGTTTGGGGGAAATGAATGTTAAATTTTTTGCCTGTTTTTGTTTGCTTTGGGATTTTCCTCATTGTTTATATACTTGGGAATCAAGAATGTTAGTGGCTTAACTCTCATTTTTCTTAACCATATGTTTTTTAAAAATTGAATTTATTGGGGTGACGTCTTAATATGGCTTTCAGGTGCACGCTTCTACAACATGCTATCTGTATTGTGTGTGTTGACCACCCCAAGTCAGGTATCCTTTAATCACCATTTGCCCCACTTTGCCCTCTTCACCGTTACCTGTCTTTTGAAGAGCAGCCAGTTTTTTAAAAAGATAAATTTTATTTATTTATTTTTTAGAGAGAGGGGAAAGGAGGGAGGAAGAGAGGGAGAGAAACATCACTGTGTGGTTGCCTCTTATGCGCCCCCTGCTGGGGACCTGGCCCACAGCCGAGGCTTGTGCCCAGCCTGGGAATTGAACTGGTGACCCTTTGGTTTTCAGGCTGACACTCAAGCCACTGAGCCACACCAGCCAGCGCGAGAAGAGCAGTCAGTTTTTTACAGGGTGAGGATATTAATTTAATTAGGTCCAAGTTGTGGCTGTGAGAATTTTCCAGAAGCTCCAGCCCCAGACACACAGACACTTGCGGAATTTTATTCTGTTTTTTGTTTATTAATAGACTTTATTTTAAAAACCAGTTTGAGGTTTACAGAAAAATTGAGTAGAAAGTAAATATTTCCATACAGTCCCTCATTCTCCTTAGCAGTTTCCCTTATTATTAACATCTTTATTAGTGTGGTAATTAAACATTTTATTAGTGTGGTTTGTTGTATTTGATGAGCCAATATTGATATAGTATTATTAACCACAGTCCATGGCTTCCCTTAGGGTTCACTCACCGTGTTGTACAGTCTCTGGGTTTTGACAAACGAATGCCTACTGGACGTATCGACAATTACAATATCAAGCGTTCTGCCTGGTCACCCCCCTTCCTTCCCACCATTTTATTCTTTTTTTAAAAATTGAAATATAATGGGTATGTAATCTGTTAGTTCCAGGTTTACAACTTTCAAACACACAACACAGTGTCATCAACTGCAGTCACCGTGCTGTGTGTCACCCCCCCAGCACTCACCTGTTTTATAACGGGAGTGGTGCCTTTGGACCCCTTCCCTGACTCCCCACTCCCCCCGCTTCACCTCTGACAGCCACCCGTCTGCTCTCCGTGGGCTTTTCTTTCTAAAGATTCCACATGTAAGTGACATCCTATGGCATTTGTCTTTCTCTGTCTGACTTATGTCATCTGCAGTCATATTCATCACCCATGTTTTTGTGCATGGCAGGATTTCCTTCTTTTTTAATGGCTGAATAGTGCTCCATTATTTACACCTCTGTATCCATTCGAGTGTATGTCTGCACACACAGCACATTTTGTTTATCCATTCTTCCACTGACGGACACTTAGGCTGTTTCTGTCCTTGGCTCTTGTGAGTAAGGCTGTGATGAACATAGGGTGCAGACATCCTTTTGAGTAGTGTTTTTGGTCCCTTCAGATAAATACCCACAGGTGGAATTGCTGAATCATATGGTAGTTCTATTTTTAAAAAAAATTAAAAGATTTTATTTATTTATTTTTAGACAGAGGGGAAGGGAGGGAGAAAGAGAGGGAGAGAAACATCAGTTGGTTGCCTCTTGAATGTGTATGGGCCCCGACTGGGGACCAATCCCACATATGAGCCATGTGCCCTGGCTGGGAATCAAACTGGTGACCTTTTGCTTTGTGGGGTGAAGCTCAACCAATTGAGCCACACGGGTCAGGGCCTATTTCTAATTTTTTGAGAAAACCCCTGGGGTAGTAGTAATTCTCCTTCATGTGTGAGAGAGTTTGGAGCAAAGATTTTAGGATGACTTCATCTGTAAGTACAAGGCATTAGAAGTTAAGTAGTTCAACACTGTCTTAGAAGGGAGGGAAATATTTAGTGGTAGAATGACCTTCTCAGGGTCTGTCAAGGGTGTTTTGAAAAGCTGGTGACTGAGCCTTGCCTTGTTTATGGACTGTTGACTGGGTTTGCAGCTCAGCGAGCGAGTGCTGAGGCAGGTCCAGGCTGACTGATCGAGATGGGTCGGATTCTGGTGTGTGCCCCCATGGTATCTGTGAGAATCTATTTCCAGAAGTATTTTAAAGAAGGGAGTAAAAAAAAAAAAAACCCCAACCCACCCAAACCCTTGTTTTCATGGTTTGAATGTATGAACGTGAGTATTTTGAAATCTCATGCTTAGATCCTGACACTCCGAATTGTCAGTTTTCTTGGCTCTTCCACCACTGACTGTGCTGTGTTGTGATACACGCCTGCAGGGCGGCGGGTAGAATGTCTGTGTGGTTCAGCAAGTAATTGTAAAGAGGAGATCTCAGGCCAAGTATCTGAGCATTCTGGGCTTCCTGAAAGATCTCCCTACATGTCCCTTTTAAACCAGAATTCCTGTCCTCTCCCCAGATATAACTCACTGTATTTTTAAGTGACCACCAAAACTATATTTTTAACAACCGAGTGTTGACCCTCACACATGCTGCATCCATTTTGAATGGATGAACATTCTACTAATTGTTTAAAATCTTGCAGCCCAATCAGGTGAGTTTTACTGTGTTTGTTCTTTCTGTATATAAGGTACTTGGGTCTCTACAAGGGTCCCATGTGACAATCACTTAACATCACATTTCAAACACAAAGCGTGGATGCATGCCGGAAAGGTGCATCGTGCTAAGTCCTTGGGAAACCTGGAGCAAAGATGTAAAGTTGTAAGCCTGGTGCATAAGGGGGCTGGTATGTTAACAATACACAACTCTGTTTGTTAAGGTTATTCAGAAGTGTCCATCAGGTGGGTTGTGTCCAGAAACATCCAATTACCAGAATTAAAGATTAAAAACAAAACAACTTGGCAGCTATGCTCAAGGAAACACTTTGTCGTTGTAATTAAGGGCTTAGAGGAGTTTAAATCTGGACCCACTGTTAACTGACAACTGCGGACAAGTTGCTTGTCCTCTTGGGGCCTCTGCTTTCCCCCGATAAAAGGTAAGCTACAATCCGGGCTCCTCCTGGAGCTGCAAGACACCGCACATAAACGGCTCGCTCAGAGTGAGCGGTCACTTACAGCCGGGGCATGCAGTCCAGACCGAGGGGCAGGGAGGGGAAGCAGTCCACCTCGACCATGTCAGCCGCAACCTAGGGACTTCTGGCAGTGTGGTGGTGAAATCGCCTCCTCCCACACCACATCGACATTATAGCTAAACTGCAGAACAACCGTCATGCAGAACAGCCTGAGAAGAAGCCACGTTGAGACTGGTAGGAGGGGCTGGGACACGAGCAGGCTGCTCCCACACCCATGTGTGGTGGATCCAAGTCAGGAGGGATATCTCAACTGGCTGTGGAGGTTCCCCCTGAGGAGTGAGTGGTCCCAGCCCCACATTAGGCCCTCCAGCCCAGGGTTCCAGTGCCAGGAAGAAACGTCCCTGCAAGTTGTGGCTATAAAAAGCAGCAAGGATTGAGGATGAGGTAGACAGAGGCTTTTGGAGTCCCAGGCAGTTCCTCTTAAAGAGCCTGTGCAGACTTACTCAGCTCTCTCCATCTGAGCTTCAGCTCTGATGCAGCAGCTCAAAAGGTACCAGGGACGTATGGAGAAGAACTGAATTGTCTGGCATCTTGCCCCAGACGGAAGTGCTGGCAGAGGCCATTGTTCCTTTTCTGAGGACCCCTCTCCCCACCAAAGCTGGCAGGCAGGTGCCATATCTGAGTCTCCACCATCCTGGCTCACATTCTGCCATCTGCCCCCCCCCCCCCGCCACCTGTGATGTCCTAAGACCCTGCCCTACCCAACTTTAGGGCCCACTCTTGCTGTCCCCAGTCCTTTTGCCATATTAATGGCCTCTCGGCTCATGTTCCATGTTTTACTAAAGTTTCTCAAACTAGCAGCATCTGGCCTCAGTGTGGCCTACACCTCTTGTTAAGTGGCCCTAGGCCTGACTCTAGCAGCAGCTTGGCCTTGCCTGGGCACCTGCAAGCCCAGCACAAGTAGCAGCCATCTGCAAATTGCTCTGCAGTTTATGCCGGGGGGGGGGGGTCCTGAGCAGAACACAGGTGGGGTTGAACTTGGCCTCTACCTCCCAGAAGGCCCTAGAGCTAGTGGACCTGGTGGACAGCTTCAGACCAGGTTGAAGCACCTACTCAACCACCTCTACCTCAGTGGTAGGGCAGACTCAGTGGGCACCAGAGTCTCACTGAAGTAAGTCTTGCTCTGTGGAGTGCGACCCTGCACAGCTGGTCATCTACGGTGATTGGTGGTTGCAGCCAGTCCTTGCAGCCAATCAGCCTGAGGATAAATCCCTCCCATTGACGTGCCAACAGCAATCAAGGCTCAACTACAACAGGAAGGTGTACACAGCCCACATGGCGGGAGGCACACCTGAAATGCTCAGCTTGGGTCATTGAGGAGGCTGTGCCAGTGGACCCTATAGGATACCTACTACATCAGGCCACTCTACCAAGCCTGGGAGATATAACAGCTCTACTAATACATAGAAACAAACACAAGGAGGTCGCCAAATGAAAGAACAGAACAAAACTCCAGAAAAAGAACTAAACAAAATGGAGACAAGCAATCTACTAGATGCAGAGTTAAAAACAGTAGTTATAAGGATGTTCAATGAACTTAGTGAGAACTTTGACAGCATAAAAAAGGACATGGAAACCATAAAAAAGAACCAGTCAGAAATGAAGGTTACACTAACTGAAATGAAGAATAATTTATAAAGAATTAACAGTAGAGTAGATGAAGCTGAAAATCAAACCAGCAATTTGGAACATAAGGAAGCAGAAAACTCCCAATCAGAACAGCAAAAAGAAAAAAGAATCCAAAAAAATGAAGATAGTGTTAGGAGCTGCTGGCACAACTTAAGTGTATCAAAATTTGCATTGTGGGGGTGCTGGAAAGAGAAGAGAGGGAACAGGAGTTGGAAACCTATTTGAAGAAATAATGACAGAAAACTTCCCTAACCTGGTGAAGGAAATAGACGTAGAAGTCCAAAATGAATCCGTAGGGGACCACACCAAGACACATCGTAATTTAAAATGCAAAAGGATAAAGACAAAGAGAGAATCTTAAAAGCAACAAGAGAAAAACAGTTTCCTGTAAAACAGGATCAGTTTACAATGCTGATCCTGTAAGTCAGCTGATTTCTCAAAAGAAACTTTGCAGACCAGAGGGATTGGCAAGAATTATTCAAAGTGATGAAAAGGAAGGACCTACAACCAAGATTACTCTACCCAGCAAAGCTACCATTTAGAACTGAAGGACAGATAAAGAGTTTCAAGAAAAGCTAAAGGAGTTCATCATCAACAAACCAGTATTACATGAAATGTTAAAGGGTCTTGTTTAAGAAGAAGAAAAAAAAAGATAAAAAATATGAACAATAAAATGGCAATAAATGCATATATATCAACACAAAGAAAACAAATGAACGAGCAGAACAGAAACAGACCGGAAGATACAAAGATCATTTTGATGGTTGCCAGATGGGAAGAAGGTCGGGGAGGTGAAAAAGGTGAATGGTTAAGAAGTACAAGTTGGTCATTAAAGAGTATTCATGGGGATATAAAGTGCAGCATAGGGAATACAGTCAGTAGCACCCTGATAACTGTGTGTGGTACCCGATGGGTGGGAGATTTATCAGGATGATCACTTAGTAAGTTACATGTGAAACTGATAATTGTGTGTCAACTGTAATTGAAAAATGATTTAAGTAAATACCAACCAAATGAAAAGAACTGAATTGCAAGGTGATTGGCACATACAGACTTTTATAAAGCTGCGCGGCCACCTGAAGTGCGGATCTGCGCTCACGAACTGCGCAGGGGCCCTCCAGGGCCGCCTGCCCACGTCCGGCCCTGCACCTGGCTCTCCAGCTCACCCACTCTCACCCTGTGGAGAGGCCCATGTGACAAAGAGCTGAGGGCAGCCTGCAGCGAGAGCGAACAGGGAATCGAAGGCCTCAGTTGAGCCAGCCGTGAAGAACTGCCTCCTGCTGACATCCCTGAGAGACTTGGCAGCAGCTCTTCCCCGCCAGAGCCCTGCCATCACCGCAGTGGGGGTCTCCTGAGACACTCCAAGCCGGAGAACCCAGCTGAACTGCTGACCCACAGAAACTTCTTTTAAGCCACAAACCCCCAAATTAGTTGTCTATATTTGTTGTGTCAAGAACAAAACATCATGCACACACATACACACACATAAATATAGGTGCTGCATCTTTGCATTACAAAGAACTTCATCAAGAGTCACAGTAAATCAGTTTTTCAATAGCTAGCTTTCCCGGGCTGCTCAGCATTGCAAGGACCCAACACTGGGTGTGGATGGGTTGACCATCCAGGATGGTGGGGATGTTTGGTGGGCGTGTGTGTGCGTGCATGTGTGTGAGGGCTGTGGGGGGGAGTGGTTTCGGTCAGGGACAGTGGCTCGTGGTGCTGGGCTTGAGAGCCTCCACACACACACTTACTGAAAAGTGTCAGTCATGTTTTATTTCTTTGTTGTCCTCCCTGCCTAGAGCATGCTGGGGCACAAAGGAGAAACTATGGTTTGTAACCCGGCACTGTCCCTTACTAACCGTGGGGACCCTGGGCAGGTTGCTGGAATTCTCCCAGGCCCCTCGGTGTTCTCATCTGTAAAATGGGAACAGAAACCTATCACAAGATTGTAAGGATCAAGTCAGATAGTGCAGGAACAAAAGATAGTTGCAGTTACGTTGTTGTTATTATTGTGGTCATATTGTAGTTATAAATTGCACAATAGTTCCCCCTTATCTGAAAATATCAAATGGAGAATTCCATAAGTAAACAATTCGTACCTTTTAAATGGCACACCATTCTGAACTGCGTGATGAGATCCCGCTCTGTCCCGCCCAGGACGCAGCCCTTTGCCCTGCGTCCCCAAGAGGGACATGCTCCCTGCATGCTCGTCACTTGGTAGCCAGCTCAGTTGTCAGATCAGCTGTCATGGTGTCGCAGTGCCTGTGCTCAGGTGACCCTGTTTGACGTCACAGTGGCTCCAGAGTGAGAGAGCCGTGGTGCTGGACGTGCCGCCGAGAAGCCATGAAGTGCTTCCCTGAAGTGGCAAGATGAGAACGACACAGTGAGAGGGACACACCCACGTAACTTTTATTTACAGTCTATTGTCATAATTGCTTTCCTTTATTATCAGTAACTAATTGCTGTTAATCTCAGTAACTATTACTGACCGTGCCTAGGTTATAAATGAAACGTTATCATCCATCTGTGTGTGCAGGAAGAAGCGTCGTGCGGGCAGGGTGGGGCGCTTCTGCAGTTTCAGGCACCCCCTCGGGGCCTCTGAGCAGATGCCTGGCAGATGAGGGGACGTGACTGTAGTCGTGTTGTCGCTGTTGTGTTGTTCTTTTTAGTTAATTGTAACAACAAAGACATTTAATGTGTAATGAAATGCATGGATCTTAAGTATTCAGTTCAGTGAATTTTGACAGGTGTGTGCACTTATGTAACCTTGGACAAAACCAAGATGTAGACATGGCCGGTATCCCAGAAGTTCTCCTGATCCTTTCCATGAATTTGCCCAGCTCTGGGTGTGTTGTGTTATTGGGGTTATCTTGTATCATCCTCGTTGATTGGTATTGTTCAGTTTATTTTTTTGAAGAAGAGAGTGGAGAAGGAGTGGGTAGATAATGGAGGAGCTGGGCAAGGGTGGGGGTGGTCCACCCTGGAAGCTTTGGCGCTGCAGACTTGCCACACTTGTCATGCAGACTGTCCATGAGACTCCAGAGACACGGCCTGGCAGAAGTTGTGTTGAAGAGTCGCAGCCGTGTTGGCGGTTGTGGTAGGTGAGGCTCAGTGCTGTGAGCCCTGAGGACTCGAGGACAAGCGTGTGGTGGAGGAGAGAAGGGTGTGTGGCTGATCACCACGTGCCAGACGGCAGCCTGCACAGCCAGTGACTTTGAACTTCATCAAGACAGCACAGCATTGGAACCAAAGCAGTGTTTGCAGAAGCCAGTTCAGAATCAGAAACTTTTTTCCCTTTGCTAACCAGGTTGAACAGTCCACAGATTTCCTGTTTTCTGGTTTTCCTGGGCGCAGACTGTGCATGTGCTGCAGGCAGTTCTGAGTTGCTACAACTCAGCAGGCTGGTGCAGCCCCCCAGCCCCTGGCTGTAGCTCCCAAGGCTGCCCTAGGGCTTGGGCCGGTCTGGGTAGTGCACTTCTCTGTGCCCTGAGCCAGGCGGGGAAGCTGGAAGCTTTAGAGGCCACAGCTCCGTGTACAGACACGTGTCCCTTTGGCACTGGCTTTGTTGAAAATACATTCCCCAGATAGTTTCTCTTCTGCATGGACCTTGGGGCCTCTGCTGCTGCATGGCCTTGCCTGGTTTGATCTTTTCTGCAGGAAGCTGTGAGCTAACATGCAGGAGGAGGGAAGCCAGATACTTTGTGTGAATTATCACTTCACCGACTCTTCAGGTGGTCACCACTGTATTCATTCCATGTCACGAAGGAGGATTTTGGGGCTTAGAGAGAAATCAGGACCTCGCTCCTAGGGACACAGACTCACCTGGCTCCACAGCTGGAAACTTGCCTCTCCCTCATTCCTCTAACCAGTCCCTTGAACTCTTTCAATGGCCTTCGTATCCATCTTCCCTCCCCAACCTGCTCGGTCACTCACTAAGTGACAGGTGCTGTTCTAGGCTCCGAGGACATGATTGGGAACAGCAGAGACAAGGGTCTCCGTCCTTGTGAGGCTGACGTTCCTTCCACCAGGGAGAGGATAGATATCATCAATAAGCTAGAGGCCAATGAGATGCCACTTTTACACCCACTGGGATGGCTACGGTCAAACACCAGAAAATAAACAGTGCTGGTGAGGAGGACCTGGACCACTTGCACACTGCTGGTGGGTATGTGAAGTGGGGCTGCTGCTGTGGGAATAGTCTGGTGGTGCCTCAAAGAATTAAACACGGAATGACCACATGACCCAGCAACCCCACTCCTGGGTACATACCCACGAGAACCGAAAGCAGAGACTCAGAGATGTTTGCACGCACATTGTTAAAAGCAGCATTATCCACAGAAGCCAGAAGGTGGAAGCAACCCAAATGTCTCCTGACAGGTGCTGGATGAACACAGTGTGGGGCACACCCGTGTGCACGTGTGCACACGTGCACACACACACTGCAATATTCTTCAGCCTCAAAAAATGGAGGAAATTGAGGCATTTACTATAGCGTGGATGAATTGTGAGCACTTTATCCTGATGGAGTAAGTGAGTCACAGAAAAGACAAGTACCATTGATTTTACTTACTGGGATTCCTGGGGGAGTCAGATCCATAGAGACAGAGAGGAGATGGTGGGAGCCGGGGGCTGGGAGGGTGGAGATGAGGTATTTAGGGTTTAATGGGGACAGAGTTTCAGTTCCAGAGGTTCTGCAGATGGATGGTGGCGATAGTTGCCCAACACTGTGAATGTACTTTAATGCCACTGAACTGGACACTTAAAATGATTGAAATGGTAGACTTTGTGCTATGCATATTTGATCACAATTTAAACAACAAATTAAAAAAGAAAAGGAATTGAGCTCAAGGCCGTGGGAAGAAGTTGGGATTTTATTCCACTGTGACCTATAGTGGTTAGGCTTCAAAGTGTCTTGTGTGACTTGGAGGGCTTTGTGGCTCTTTCATCTTTGATGTCTTCAGGACTGCTTGGTGGCTACAATGAGGCAGGCAATGGTGACATTCAGCAGATGAAGGAGTGAGGAGTTGGGTCAGCTGTGGGACGCAGTGAGCACTGTTCCTTGGGGCAAGGGGACCTGCCAAACAGGAAAGTGGAGAAGAGAGAGGTGGGTTCTTGGGTTCTGTTGCGGGTGGGCTTGCCGTTGTCCAGAGGTGGTGTTTGCCACGTCCTGGGGCCCTGTGCACCACTGCAGCCCGAGTGACCTCTGTTATGGGTTAAAATGTGTGTGCCCCAAAAAGACACGTTGGAGCCCTAACCCCCAGGACCTCAGAATGTGACCTTATTTGGAACTAGATTCTTTACAGAAGTGATCAAGTCAAAGGAGGTTACTGGGGAGGGCCCTGGTCCAGCACGACCGGGTGCTGGTGGGAAAGGACAGTGGGCACCGGCAGACTCCCGTGGTGGGAAGCTGGTGGGAAAAGATACAGAGCGAAGAGAGTCACCGGCAAGCGGAGGGAGGAACCAGCCCTGCTCCACCTTGATTTTGGAGTCCAGCCTCCAAAGCGATGAGACAGTGACGTTCTGATGTCTCATCCACTTGGTCTGTGGTGCTTTGCTGAGGCACCCCCAGACCACAGGTGCAGGGCTCATCTTGGAAAGGGAGTGGGTTGTAACCTCCACGGGGCTGCTGTGCTGGGGGCTGCCACCCGGCCTCCCAGCCGCTGCCACCCTTGCTTGCTGTTGCTTCTGTTCTAACGTTCTTTCTCAACCCATGTGTAGGAAACATCCATTTAGATTTCAGGTTTGAAAAGAAATAGTGCTCTGCTTTTCGCACATGTGCTGAGAGGCGAGAATGCGGCATCGGAGTGGGGCAGCACTGTGGGTTGAAGGCCCATCGCAGGGGCAGGATCCCACATTCCCCATACTGCCTGTCTGTTTGTTGGGTCCTTAATACAGCAGCTTCTGCTTTAGCCATTTACTCGAAACCATTGATCTTTCATTTCTTTTTGCTTTCATGTCATAATTAAAATGAACTTAACAGTAATTTCCAGATAATTCTTCCTTCCCATTTTTTAAAAGCCACCTTGCTTTGTTTATTCTTCCTATAATGTACAAAATATAGCTATGTTCCAAGACAGAAAAGAGAGAGAGAAAAGAAGAAAAGAAGACAGACCCGGGGCCTGCGGTGGGTTCCACTGGGACGTGGTGAGCCTGGAGGTTGATTTGGAGAAAAGCGACGCCTTCACAGGGTTCACTTGCACTTACGTGCTTTCCCAAGGGTTCTTGACTGTTCTTAGGAATGTTTTATGGTTTTTCTTCAGACAGAATCTCATTCTTGTGAGCACTGTTCTTAGGTTGGCTAGCTTTCTCTCCATCCCTCCACCCACTCGTCTGATACCCCACCCACCCACTCTTCATCCTCTCCACTCATCCATCCATCCATCCTCCATCCATCCATCCATCCATCCATCCAATGAGAGAGATTTTTAAAAGCACTAAGTGTGGGTATTTCCCAGAATATGGGACAGGGATTGGGTCTTCTCTGCTGCTACTTTGTTAAGAGCCTTCAAATTCTAAAGCCATGCGGTTGGTTCCCTTTGATTTCCCAACTCCGTAACCAATAGTAGCACCTTCAGATAACGATGATTTGCTGCCCTTCACCAATAATTACGTGGGCTTTTGCTATTACCTTGTTAGTGGGAACTTTCAGAATAGTTGCTGTAGGACAGGCTTGATTGAGGGAAGCCTGACTGACTTCTGATTGGAGGGGAATGCTTCAGTTGTTGACGGCAGAGAGTAATTGTGTGATTGTCAAGGCAATCGATCTTCTTGTCAGTCTCTTGCTTAGTAAATGGTCTGTGATCCTGAACTCTTCACTGTCTTAAATCCAAGAGATACAAATGACATTTGTCCATTTAGAAGGACAGCGGATTCGATGTGCTAAGCTGTTAAGCTGCGGAACCAGCCTTTCCACCCGACCTCAGTTTGTGAGCAGAGTGACGCTGGTCTGCCTCCTGCCACACGACAGCCTTCATTCCGGGCCGCTGTTTCCACGGGTGGCTGCTGAGCTCCAGGTCTGGAACTCTGGGACTCCACGCTCTCTCTCACGTGAGGGTGGGTTTCAGAGCTGCCCTGCAGGAGGGTGGCTGGAGAAAAGGTGCCTTTGTGAGCGGCCCCTCCTGGGGCCTCCGAGGCTGCTCCTTGTGCCCTGAGAGAGGTTGCAGGTTTGGGACAGGTTGTTCCAGGGTTGCCAGCGCTTTTTGTAGGTTCTGCCCCCCTAATTCCTGTTTTGAAAATAGGACCTTCGTGTGCAGGTCCAGGTCTCAGACCGCCTTGCTCCTGGTATGTTAAGAAACAGAAAAATACCTTTTAGGTTATAATTCTAATCATTGGTAATGCATGTTGACTTTCAGGAAAAAAACCCAAAATGATTACACTGATGCTGTGATTTTCTTTGCGGCAGGCTTTTCCCATCCGTCCCCTGCCTCGCTCATCGGGCAAACTGCTGTGTGACTCGAAGGGAAAGGGGCAGTGATGGCCAGACCTCCTGGTGAGAGGGAGGGGCCCTGTCAGGAAGTGTTGGGAGCCGGTTATGATGATACAAAACTCTACGTTGTTTTTGAAACGCAAGTGACCTTTAGGCAAGAATAAGTGGTGCCCCTGACCCCAGTGACCTCACCCGGTTCCAGCCCAAGGGTCTGTGTCGCGGTCAGCAGTGAATGCAGTAACTGTCTGATCTTCTTTGGTGCTGCTTATTTCCTGGTCACCTCATCTTTCACACCAAGCCTATTGAAGATAAATGAAAAGTGTATGTGCTGGAAAACTCACGCTGTTCTGGAAACATCCATGTTTTCCACCTCAGGAGCAAAAGTCACAGAAAGTCTAATGCTTAGCATTGAGGGGAAAGGATTCCAGGTGGCCCCGTGGCTTGCTTTCCTTGTTCAGTTGGTCTCAGAGGTAAGATTTGAACTGGCTACTGAAAGAAGTTGGTGCAACCAGGCCACTCTGGCATAGATTTCCGGTGTCCAAGGGGAGCTGCCCAGGCGCTGCTCAAGAGCACTGAGGGAGGGGTGTCAGGTCAGGTTGGCGTAAGGGATCGTTACCGACGTTTTGGAATTTGGACACCTGTTTGGAGTGGGGGCAGAATTGGGATGGTTTGTAGAATTTACCTCCTCTTTTGAAGTTTTTAAAATTTTAAGTTTTGCAGCCAATAGTTTGAAAGATAAGATGCTCCCCCTAAGCTGGTGTCAGAGTTGGAGACGCCATGGCTTTGATGCGGTGGAGAGGGGCACCTTCTTGCTCTGGGGCGGAAGTGCTGTCCCGACACTTAGGGGCTGCACGCGGGGGATGATTCCCCTGGTGGGGGCTGCCTGGAGCACTGCGGGGTGTCAAGCAGCCTCCCCCTCCCGGCCCCGTGCCCGGGGCATCCCTCCCCACAGCTGTGACAACCACAAGTGTCTGTAGACACTGACAGTGTCCCCTGGGTGACACAGTCACCTCCTTTTGAGAGCTGCTGGACTGAGATGACTGAATCTGGCCGAGGGAGGGCTCTCCGCAATTGTTCTCTGCTCCTTTTCTTGGCAAAATGGAAGCCAGGAGCCAGCTGTCAGCCGTGTGTGTGCAGCCTTGGTGCTTTGGCACGGAGTGCTTCCTGCACACAGAACTGTGCCGCTACCCTGCGGGGGAAGGGCTCTCAGGGAATGTGGTTGTGGTCCAAGACAGGTGGTTTTTGTTTTTTTTAGGTGCCTTGCTAGGAAGTGAGGACACAGTGGTGAGAAGCAAAACAGACAGGGGCCCGCCCTGCTGGACATCGTCCTTTAAACACCTGATCAGTGACATCATAGCCTAGAAAAGCATCTTAGCTCTGACTGGTGTGGCTCAAGGGGGTTGGGCGTCCTTCTGCAAAGCAAAAGGTCACTGGTTCAATTCCCTATCAGGGCACATGCTTGGGGTGCAGGCCATGCCCCTGGTTGGGGTGGTGTGAGAGGTAACTGATCAATGTTTCTCTTGCACATAAATGTTTCTCTCCCTTTCTCCTTCTTTCTAAAAGTAAATAAATGAAATCTTTAAAAAACAAAACAAAATCAGTTTATTTGGTTTGGGGTGGAAGCTGGGAACTTGAGCCATTGAGCTGCTCTGGAGGACAAGTCAGGGAAGGAGACTTCCAGCATTTTCCCTGGAGTGCTTCACACACGGGGGTGGGGGCACAGAATAAAAAGGAATCGCCTTATACCTGTGATGGCAACTTACCCACAGCAACATGGGTTGTCTCACTGTGGCTAGGCTACTCACTAGTGGTTTAAGTAATTGCCCTGTGCCTTGGTTTTTTTGTCTGTAAGATGGGGATGACAGTAGTACCTCAGGCTGTCGGGAGGGAGAGATAGAACAGTGCTTGGCACGCAGGAAACCCTGACTGTCTTGGGCAGCCTGCCCTCCTTCCTGCTGCCTTGATGGGGCACCTGCCTCTCTCTGCACTGACTGTCCTCTTCTTTCCTTGGTGGGCTGCGACCTTTCTCCCCCTGCTCTGCCCCCCAATCTTGCCATTTTTCCTTCTTTCCCTCCTCTGGTATAGTTAGGCTATAGACTACCCTCAGCCAGCCAACTTGGAGACAGGCGTCACTTGGATGTTTACCAGTTTTGAGTCTTCTGCACAGACCAGATGTCTCTGTGACAAAAGCCCTGATTTATGTGCACAAAACTGTACCTGTTGCTGGTTAGCCTGGTCCAACTCCGCCGGGAGACATGAGCCTCACCAGGGCTTCCTTCGCTGTGTTCAACCACAGTGCATTTCTGAGGGACTGTGGGCTCAGGCTCTCTGGCCCCTTGCCACGTGGACCGCCTAAGACCTTTGTCCTCCAGCAGCGACAGTGGCTTCCTTTGTGTTCCTTTCATCAAGATGTGGCTTGCTTCTGGAGTGGTGCCATCAGCAAGTCTCTGCTTCGCGGAGGCTCCTTGTCCCCATGGCTGATGGTTCAGCCACACGCTGCTGCTTGACACCTTTGAGCTCTCCATGAATGGGGTTTCAGAACTTCTCCTGCTGACTCTGCCACATGCCTCTCTGTGGGCTCCTTTGCAGTCACGGGAAGAGGGAGGGCCAAGTGGAAAACAACCCTGCTTGGTGTCTGGACTGGATAGTAAAGGAGAGAGACTGAAGTGGAGATGAGCGTTTACTGGTTGCATATGTTACAGGATTTTATCTTATTTATTTGTTTTTAAGTTGTGCGCTAGTCTGTTCTGGTGGTTCAGAGAAGGGCAGATGGGGAACCCTGGGTCTGACAGGTAACAGATGCAGCAGGTCAAGGCTCAAAGCACTCGGGAGCATCTAGAAGATGCTTTCTGTTACGTACCATCTACCAGGCACACGGCCCTCATAGCACCTCTTCATGGAGCTAGGACACAAACCTAGATTCTGGCTCCAGAAATTCATCTTTTCCTGCTATACATTCTCCCTTACAGAGGAAAGGGGGCTTTCGTACTGGGTTTTGAAGGGCAAATAGGAGTGTGATGAAGGAAAAATACATCCTTGTACTGACTTTGACTTCCGGTGGGCCCGAAGCCAATATTTGGAAACTGGAATTAGGCTTTAGGGCGACCAGCTTGTCCCGGTTTGCCCAGGATTTGCTTCGTTTTAGTGTTAAAAGCCCTGCTTCCTGAAAACCCTAGTCCCAGGAAAACCAGAACAGTTGGTTTCCCCAGCCATAGAATTCTACACTAGAGCCCGGAGACCCAGTGACCCCCTTTTCACTCACCCTAGCAACGTCCCTTCCCCAGATGCTCCCATGTAGCTCCGTGCCGGGGTCTTCACTGTAGACTCTTCCATTTCTTGATTGGGGTGAGAGTTAAATGAGGTAATTCATGCTTGTGACGGGCTAAGCAGAACACCTGACTCACACTAACCCTTTGAGTTTTAACCCTCTTTGCTGTCTCTGTGTGGGAGCTGGCGCTTCTGTCCCTGGAGTGAGCCGGCTTTCTTGTGGCCTCTTTTGAGGAGGCCCAATTCGCCCAGCCTGGCCCTCCCCAAGGACGTAGCTATTTGCCCTGAAGAGTGATAGGTGAACACAATCCCCATCAATTATGGAGGCACGTGGGTGCTGGTGCTGCCCGAGTGTCGGGTGTCAAGTGTTAGGCTGAGTGGGGTAAACAGGAAACAGATTCAGGGTTAGGATTCAGGGCCAAGACAGCTCAGGGTCATCAGAGGCCAGGGATTTGAGTGCAAGCTGCAGCCCAAAGGGTCAAGCGGGGCCAGATGTTGGTCAGGAGTCCCTTCTCCTCTCAATGCTGGTGCCCCTTTCCCATTGTGGCTGTCGGCTGAGCAAAGGAGGCCTGCTGGCCATTCATGGGGAGCATTGTACTTGGAGTCTTTCTCTGCCTTGCACGTCACAAGCAAGCGGAGTGGGGAAAGACACACCGTGCAGGCAGATAAGCAGGGCTGTGGCGCCAGCCTGCAGTCCTGCCTGAATCGAAAGTCTGGAAGATCGTGGTGTTTCAGTCATGATTCTTTCCTCCAGATTTAGATGGTGACACAGGGCACATATGAAGGCCTGCGACCTTCCCTGTGTCCTCTCTGGAAGAAGCCTGGGCTGCCTGGGCTGACCAGTGTTCACATTCATGCAAGCAGAGAGGAGCCTGTAGTTCTGGGTTCAAATCCCGATTCTCCCCCTTCCTTGCTGTGTGACCTTTGGACTTACTTCACATGTCTGTTTCCTCTTCTGTATAGTTGGGACAGATAATTGGTCCACTCCGTATTGTCTTTGCGTGGTTTACGTGAGGCAGTCTTTGCAGACCACAACCCCAGTGCCCCCCAAGCAGCTGGCCCACGACTGTTCTCCTTGGGCTCTAGCTGTGGTAGGTTTGAAACCCCCAACCATGACCACCTGCAGAGAAGGTCATTTTCTGTCCCAGGTGAGCACAGTAGAGAGGAACAGAGCCCTCAGACCAGGTCAGAGAGGCCTGGCTTCGTGACCTTGGGAAAGCTTTTAACTTTTGACTCAAGTGCGCCAAGGACTGGTTCCCCCCACTGACTGGCTGCTCAGGAGTCTTGGGGTTTCTGTGGCCTCTGAACACATTGGTTTATTTCTTCAGTCCACATTTATGGAGGGCAGACACAGGGGCAAATATGACACAGACCCGCTTTCTCAGGCACTAGCAGACATGCAAGTAAAAGAAAAGGCATTGGGAGGAGCAGGTTCAGGGCTGGCAGATGGGAGGAGGTCACAGCCTCCCTCCAGGGAAAATGTTTTTTCTCATACCTGGTTCACTTCTTAAACTGAAGTTCCCCCTTTGGGTGATTAAATAGTTTATGTTTTTAAGTTTTAAAACATTATTTAAAGGTTTTATTTGTTTTTAGAGAGAAGGAAAGGAAAAGAGAAAGAGAGGGAGAGAAACGTCAATGTGAGGTTGCCTCTCACACGCCCCCTACTGGAGACCTGGACCACAACTCAGGCATGTGCTCTGACCCTCCGGGAATTGAGCCAGCAACCTTCTGGTCCACGTGTCAGTGCTCGACCCACTGAGCTACCGCAGCCAAGGCAGAATTTCCTTCCTTTTTAAGGCTGCATAATGTTCAGTACGTTGTGTGGATCATGTTGTATTTGTCCATCATCTGTTGATGGTGTTCCTTGTTCTTTTTTTTTTTTTTTTTAATTTTATTTATTTAGTTTTAGAGAGAGGGAAAGGGAGAAAGAAAGGGAGAGAAACACTGATCGGTTGCCTCTTACACATCCCCAACTGGAGACCTGGCCTGCAACCCAGGCATGTGCCCTGACCGGGACTCAAACTGGCGGTGACCTTTCGCTTTGCAGGACAATGCCCAGCCACCTGGGCCACACCAGCCAGGGCTAGTTTTAAAACCCAGCTTCATACGGACATCTTGCACACATTTCCTAGGCCACAGGCAGCGAAAAAGTGTTCAGTCTTATGCAGGTGCGGTAGAAAGCCATGCTTTTCCATCCTCGACTTTGAGTCTTTCCCTGGTTTTTGAGTCACAACAAGCAGAATGGTGGAGACACAATGCGTGAGCAGATGCGGGGGACAGTGGTGACATCTTGCTCCCCGGCTGGATCCAGAACCTTTGAGATCGCTGTGGTGTTCAGTCAGGATTCTTTCCCGCAGTTGAGACGGTGACACAGGGGACAAACACGCGGACCTGTGACCCTGGCGGCGCGCCAGTCAAGTCGGTGAGAAATGAGACCGGTTGTGTCACAGGACGGCCACAGCAGCCGGGTGCAGCAGGGCGCGTGCAAGTCCTCCCCGCGTGTGGACCGCAGACCTCAGCGCTGCACCCTGCCCTCCCGCACAGCGGGTGGCTGGCTGTGGGATTTCCTTGGGGGCTTTTCCTGTCTGAGGAGTGAGGTGCCTGCTGCTCAGGGTTGTTGACAATGTTGTTTGTCTTGGTAATTTCAGCGATCGAGTCCCTGACTACAAGTGCGTGCAGATGGTTTACAGCCTTGGCTCCTTCGTCTCTGAGATGGCCTTTGCCCTGATAAATTGAGAACTTGAGCGTTCCCTGGTGAAAGAAGCAGAAGGACAGTGGACGCTTGGTGACCATTCTTTGTGCCCTTCGTTGCCCATCCTGGTGGTGGTTTAGGGACACGCAGTTGTTGTTCCCAAACCTCATGTTTGAAACGGAGCCCTCGCTGCTGGCCTGGGCCCCGCACCACTGTAGGAACACACGGAGGAATGGAACAGGGCTGGTGGGGGGCTGCCGAAGGAGGCCCAGGAGCACAGGGAAAGGTCTCTGATGTGATCTGCCTGCTTGCCAGGAGGGTGGCATCGTCAGGGCAGGGGCAGCGGACACGACCCAGCACACATCGCGCCCCCAGTAACACCCGGGCAGGTCAGGGGTGCAGTGACTCCCGTGTGTGTTCAGGTTGGGGGCTGAGCTGCAGGTGCAAGGCTTGGGTTGTGGGGACAACTGGAAGCCAGAGTGACCACCTAGAAGCCTGGGGGTGGTGTGCTGCGGCCTCTGAGGCTGTAACTGAGGACAGACAAGCTCAACCATTCTGACCCCATCTATTGGGCTGGCCACAAAGTTTAGTTTTCTCCATACGATGGCTCTAGTGGTGCTTAGTTGTCTTTAACTTCATTCGAAACAATTTTGATAGATTATTGTGACAGCTGTCATATCAGCGTTCACTTAAAAAAACTTAACATTGGTGAATTTTTGTGCAGCCATTTTAATGTTGAAGATGGAAGATATGCAACATTTTTGGTGTATTATACTGTATTATTTCAAGAAAGGTAAAAATGCAGCTGAAATGCAAAAAAGGTGTGTGCAGTGTGTGGAGGAGGTGCTGTGACTGATTGAACACGTCAAAAGTGGTTTGCAAAGTTTCTTGGCACTACTGACATTTTGGCCAAATCTCTGCTGTGGGGCTGTCTTTTGTGTGAAGATGTTCAGCAGCCCCCCTGGCCTCTACCCACTAGAAGCCAATAGCGGGAGATAGCCGATGTACTCAAAATATACAAATCAATAAAGTTATTGGTGAAAATGAAAAATGTGTCCTTTATTTTACAGAAAAAATGTAACACACTTTTTGGCCTGCCCAGTGCTTTCCTGACTTCCCTGTCTCTGCCAAGAGTGGCGTGCTGAGGGTCTGGGGACATTTGTGTGGTCACGACTGGAGCTGGGGATGCATCCAGCATCAAGTGGGTGGAGGCCAGTGGTATTGCCCCCACAGCGCAACGGGGCAGCCCCTGGGACAGAGCATGATAGCAGGGCTGGGACAGCCTCGAACAACAGTGATGGAATACTAGTCCCAGAGAGTTGGGAGAGCACCGAGCATCACCAGCTGTGAAGCAGGCCCTGGAAAATGCAGCCAGCAGGGGTCCTGTCCTGCCTTGGACAAACCGACATTCCCTCCAGAGCTCTGTTTGGCAGAAGCTGTGTTTGTTGCCTCTGGCCCATGGTGTCCCCCTTGGTCAGCTTTGTGGGTTGCTCCAGTTGCATTGATGGGACACCTTCCCACTCATGGCCGCTGGCCGCAGCTGCTCGTCCAGCACTCTGCCACGCGTGCCTGGGCTTGCACGTGCTTTGTTCAGGGGTCACTGAGTTGTGTGCTTTCCTTTTGTTATTCATCAGTTTAATTGCCACTAATAATAAAATGTGGGGCCTACCTGGCCCTGAAGCTGAAGGTTGTGGACAAAGCTCAGTGGCATGCATGTCATTTTCAAAGGCAGAGGATGGAGTGAAATCTCTCTCTGGAGGGCAGTGAGTGCTGGCACTGCAAGGACGCTCTCCTGAAGTCCTAGTTTAGCAGACCGCTACACTCGAGCTGAGCAGACCAGCAGCTGGACACCAAGGGGACAGTATTTCTAGAACTGCCTGGTTGGATCAAGGACAGTTTGGTCTCTGGATAAGAGGCCCCAGGCACAAAATTGAAGGTGGCACCAAAACACTCAGCACTTCAGTGCGGATTTTAAACCAAACAGAGTGTCTAGGAGGAGCATCTCAGCATCTCAGGTGCAGACAAGGTCTGAGCCTCGCCACCTCACCCTCATCTCGACCCTGTCAAGTCCTGTCTCTGTTTTATTTTTTTAAAGATTTTATTTATTTATTTTTAGAGAGAGGAGAAGGAAAGGAGGAAAGAGAGGGAGGAAATCATCAATGCAAGGGAAACACTGATCGGTTGCCCCAACTGGGGACCGAACCTGCAGCCCACGCCTGTGCCCTGACCAGGAACCAAGCAAGCGCCCTTTCGCGTGGTGGGGTGATGCCCACCCAACTGAGCCACAGTGGTCAGGGATTCTGTCTTTATTTTAAATTTTGTGCACCGTGGACTTTTGGGTCTTAATTTTGGCTTTTTAAATATTACATTAAAGGATTATTTGTCTTGGTGACTACTTGAGGATCCTTTGCACTTTGACACCCAGGCCTCAGCTTCAGACAGCTTTCTTGGGCTGTTCTGGCAGCGGGAAGACGGAGGCTCCTGGAGGCCTGTCAGGCCACGGGTGACGCAGCTGCAGGCACTGTACTGTGTGGCCTGGAAGCCACGCAGTCTCACCTCAGAATCCACACTCTCCCAGCTCCTGGGTTTGGCCGGTTTTACTAAGTTTGTGTGTGTATCAGGTGGGCAGAGTTTCTCCTTATTGTTGACGCAGAGAAGACACCTGTTTCCTTTGGCTTTTACCTTCCTGAATTACATAATAGCATAATTATGTGCAGCCTCGGCAGTTAATTGTTCCAACCATCAGGTTTCTACCTATGTATGACTCTCCACTTTTTTAATTAAGACATTTTTATTGTGGTAAAATACACATAACATAAAATTTAGCATCAACTATTTTTGAGTGTGCAGTTCAGTGGCATTCAGTACATTCATGGTGCTGTGCAACCATCCCCACCCTGCACCCCACCCTCCACCTGCACAACCTTCTCCCTTCCCCAGCTGAAACTCCATCCCCATTCCACCCCCCACCCCCAGCCCCGGCTCCATCATGTCCTCTCTGTCTCCATGGGTCTGACCCCTCCAGGGGCCTCACGGAAGTGGAATCACACAGTGTTTGTCCTTCGGTGTCTGGCTTGTTTCACTGGGCAGAAGCGCAGGGCCCATCCCCATTGCAGCAGGTGCCGGAATGTCCTTCCGGGTTAGGGCTGAGGAGTATTCCACTGTCTGGATGTTTGTGTGTGTGTGTTTGTGTCTCTGTCTCATCTCTGTTACGTTTTATTTATCCATTCAACCTACTTTTTAAAAGGTTATTTTATATACAATGGTCAAAACCATTTTAAAGAGGTTCACAAGGAAAAGCATGACCTTTCCATTCCATGCCTGCCCTCTCCCCAGAGGCAGCTGGCCCTCTGAGTGTTTATTCACCCAGAGAGAATTCTATGTATACACGTGTGTGCATGCCGCACACACCTGCCTGTCCTCTTTTTGCACAAATATTTTCCTTGCTGCTCTGCACCTTGGCACTCTCCCATAATGATGGTGCAGAAGTCACCTGGATCTGTTTCTCTTGAGGCTGTGCTCACCTGAGGTCTTGTCCCCCACTCCACAGGCCGTGCACATCCCCAGCCCTGTGTTGTGATGCTGGTGAAGCAGCCGGCTGCCCTCGGAGATGATGTGCACAGAGTTGTTGCTTCGGTAGTGCTGCCCCTGAGTCCAGAGAACACGTAGCCTTTGTTCTGAGCCTGAAGAAGGTGGAGGAAGTAGTATTTAAAGGTGAGGGTGGGGCAGGACGTTATCCCGAAACCCACACGGATCTTCTGTGGAGTGAAACACGTGACATTCACAGAGTCGACCTTGACATTTGCAGACGTGGAGAGTGGACGCTGGAGATTTGTGATAAGTGTCTGGCTGACACCGATGCTGCGGTGAGGTGTGAGCAACACGTGCTGCCCTCCGAGAGGCGCGCTTGGAGGGATTAAGCCTTAATTATTGAGGTGAAGCCCAGGCTTGAGCTGAGACCCACCGGGGCCTCGGGTGGGGTGTGCGACCAAGCTCCAGGGCTGATGGCGACCCTCAGCGCTCCTCCTGCTCTGACCTGTTTCTGAGGCTGTACAATTAGCTCCGGTTTAATGCCGGATTTGAAGACTCGAATTTGTTCCAACACAATGGTGATGTGAAGACACAGTTTAAACATGTTGCACATTTCACCTTTGCTTCTGGGTGATCTTGTCTCAGAAAAGTCAGGTGAACTGAACTCAGAAAGCTGCACTGAGCTTGAACCAATTCGTGTCGGCAAAAATGCACACGCACATCTGAGATGTTCACCCTTCCCGTGGACCCCGGCATAGGCCGTGAGCTGCCGCCACCCGCACCTGGGGTCCTGCTGTTCCAGTGGAAAGTAGGCTCTTCCATGGGATGGCGAGGAGAGCGTTCCAAGGACCTTGTACGGGAGAGTGTGGTGCGGCGAGGTTTATTCATATGGAAATAGAAGCTGTCTCTGGGTTTCCAATGCCCCACCCTCCTCCATCCCACCATGGAAAATCAGGGCCGGAAACTGAGCCAGTGTCCGGAGATCCTGGGTCCATCTAGTTTTAGCCTGTGCTCCCGCTGCAGCCCGTGGCTGTGCTGAGGTGTTCAGGCCCCCTCGTGGAGCCCATGTGCGGAGCTCACATGGTCATGGGCCATGGGACTGCTAGGGCCACTTGGCTATGGATGGAGGACTCGCCAGTGCAAGGGGCGAGTGCAGGTCGGGGAGAGAGATGCAGAGAATCTTTGTTCCCCTGGGGTTACATTAGCTTGAGCTTGGGATGGACCAGGTGCTTATTCAAAATGACCAGTGAGCTTCCCGGGCTTTCATGTGCTTGGATGTGTTCACACTCCCCAGTCAGACTGATAGAACTCTATGGCCCCGCACCTCCTGCTGTGCCCCCAGCAATCTGGCACTGGAGGGTGAGGGGAGGAGCTTTAAACCCCTTGTTGGAGCAGGATGCTGTGATCCCCCAGGGTGTGAAAAGCTGTAGCTTCCTGGTGCAGCAACAGGCTCATGCTCCCCCATTTTATTAAGCTCCTTGTCTAGTTCCCTTTGCCCCCCCTTTTCTGGCTAAATGCCAAAGGTGCTGACTCCCCGTCCATTTCAGACCACCCCCTCTCCATCTCTTCACACTCACAGAGGCAGCCTTCCTCACAAGCAGCACGTCAGGCCTCTGCAAGGTCAAGTGTCTCGCATTTTGTAGTTGTGTGTTTCTTAACCGTTCGACTTGTGCAAAATGGTGTTCCTGTTTTTTATTAGATTCCCGTTTTATTTTATTATGTGTCACTGTTGGCGTGTTTCAGTGCTGTGGCCTCAGCCTGTCTTCCTCATAAACGCGGTGGTTTTTAGGAATGCCTGTGTAGCAGGACGGCTGTGCGTATTCCCGGACAGTGACAGGGAGTTGACACCTGGCACTGCCCTGTAATCTAGCCCGTCACCTGTAAGGCTTCAGACTCTGGGGCCTGCTCCCAAGCTCCCTGGGAGCTGGCAGAAAGCTCAGTCCATGCGAGGATATTATGAAAAGCAGCAGCTACTGTTTGTGCGGCTCTTGTTATTTTCTGGGCTCTGGGAGTGAATAAAAATCACACGAGGCCCTGGTTCCAGAAGGCCACCCTCCAGTGGGCCTGGCACTCGGTAGACAAGTTAACAGAGGGATGGCAGGGGCAACTTCAGGTGGCGGTAAGTCCTACAAAGGAACTTCAGTCAGGGTGACAAGACAGGGTGAGGTGGAGAGGTTACCCAGAGAGTTTGGGGGAGCCCCTGAGGCTGACATTTGAACTGAGACTGGAAGGATAAAGGGGAAATGGCTGTGGAAGGGGCTGGGAAGTGGAGGGAATTCTAGGTGGCCAGACTGTATGCAAAGGCCCTGAGGTGACCAAGTGGTTTTTCAGGAACAGTTTTTATTGCCTGATTACTCTGTGCTACAACTGAGTCATGGAATGAACCTCACAGGAGCACTAACAGTAGGCAGCCTAATGATCTTCTGTTTTACAAAAGGGGAAACTGAGGTGCGGCTAGGCTAAGAAAGCTGCCCTCAAGTCAGAGTCAGAGTGGCAGACTCCCCCTTGGATCTTATTCTCTGGCCTTAGTTTATAACCACTGGCAGGCTGTCCTCTAAACAGAATACCGGTGGGGGCATCAGGACAGCATTGCCCTGTACCCCTCTATTAGACCACCCCCCCAGCTTAGCAGATGTTCCCGCCCTTTCCTGGAGGGGCTGCTGGCTGTGCTGTCAGCGGCCTGTGCCTGTCTCGACCCCTCTCCCAGCCCTGTGTCCCTGCACGCAGCTCCAGCTGTCCCTGCGAGCTCCAGCTCACATTCATGATGATGGTTTTCTGAAGCTGGTCAAGGTTCTGACGCTGGTGTGTGTCAGACTCCATTCTTCTAATGCAGAGTTTCTATTTGGCCATCTGCTGTTTAATTTTCCAAAAGTTTCCTCTTTTGTGGTGGTTGTTGCCAAGGAAAAGTGCGTTGCATTTTATCTTCGTATCCTGTGGAACTTCTGAGTAATGGGCGGTTGGGAATGAGAATCTCTGAGGACACAGAGAGCAAGGAGATTCTGGGGGGTGCCTTTGAGAGCCAAGATGCACCTTTGATCTTCAGATTTCAAAATGGGGAATTTAAGGTGAGTGGGAGTGGGGATTAGGGATCCATCCAGGGAGGAATCTACCCAACGGCACAAGAGGGGCAGGTCTTTGTCATAAATCTTCCACGTCCAAGGCCATGCTCCTTGTACCTCTCCTCAGCCAGTTCGGGGGGTGTAACGGGGTGGACTGTGTTTTAGTTGAGAACCTTATTTCTGTTTGTGAAGATTTCTTTCATTACATCCTTTTGTGTGCTTTCCAGCTTTCTCTCTGTGTCTGTATTTATGTGGTGGGACCTAGTTACACCTCTTGCTTTGGGTCTCACTCTTTTTAGTTTGAGCCCAAAGTTGCTCGAGGCCCAGACTCCCAACTGTCCCCAGCATTGCAAGATCACAGGCCTCCGGGAGGAGTGTGCCCGCTCGCCTTCCAATTTTGGTTTCCCTAGGAGGCTATTAAAGCTCAATTTCTGAGAGGAAAATTGGGCATCTTGTGTTTTCCCTTCCAGTCTGTAGTATTCTTCTCTTGTGGGTCAGCTCTTCCAGAAATTTCCAAGTAGGTTCAAAGGTGCCATTGGGAACTGTGGCTGTTTTATGAAGTAGTAGGGCTTTAGAAAGAGTACATTGTGCCCTGGCTGGTGTGGCTCAGTGGATTGAGTGCCAGCCTGCGAACCAAAGGGTCATGGGTTTGATTCCCAGTCAGGGCACATGCCTGGGTTGCGGGCCAGGCCCGTAGTGGGGGGCGCTCGAGGGGCAACCACACATTGATTTCTCTCTCTCTTTCTCTCTCTCTCTCTCTCTTTCTCCCTCTCTTGCCCTCTCTAGAAATAAATAAATAAAATCTTTAAAAGAAAGAAAGAGCAAATTGTTCCCTGGCCAGGTAGCTCAGTTGGTTAGAGCATCGTCCCAATACACCAAGGTTTTGGATTCAATCCCCAGTCAGGGCTCATGCAAGAGTCAACCAGTTATTACATACATAAGTGGAACAACAAATCGATGTTTCTCCCTTCTGTCTTGCTCTCAAATCAATACTTTTATTTTTTTTAAAGCACATTGCATGTTTTATTTTATAGCACCTTGGAAATTTCTTTTAGGTATTTGCCTTTGGGGGAGTATGTATGTGAGTGTGTGTTGACAGAAACGTGGAGAGGTTGTGAGCTCAGATAGAAATGGGCGAGAAGACGTGTCCAGCTGGGACCTTTCTGTGTTGGCTTGTGGGCCCTGGAGGGCAGGGCGGCCCCAGTTGCGTCAGAGTCCTTTGCGGGCTGGCCACAGCTGCCGAGTTCACAGCAGACAGTGGGTTGCACGTGTTGAACTGCCTGTGGCACGGCCTTGGGCTGGATTTCCAGGACCAGCAGTCAGTCCAGGGATACCAATTCTCCATCCTCCCCCCCTCCCCAACAGGTTTGAGGAGTAACATGCAAAACACAGTTTGCACAAGAACATGTCCAGGGGAAAGGAAAGTTTCTTGGGACATGGTTTCAATTTAGTCACTGAGCCCCCCACTGCCATGTAGGAGGTAGGTAATGCTCTTTGTGGGGTACAGAGCTGACAGAGCAAGTGTCTGAAATTGCTGCTGGTGCTAAGGACACCTTTAAAAATTCTTTCTTGAGCTCTGTTAGGGGCCGGATGCTGTGCTGAGCCTGTTTCAGGCATCATTCCACTGATCCTCAAGACAGCCCAAGGCACTATTACTGTCCCCATGCACACATGGGAAACTGAGGCACAGAAGGCATAGTCATGTGACCAGGAAGTGGTCTGCCTGGCTCCATAATGCTTTGCGCTCCACACTTAGGTGATTTGAACTGTGTATTCCAGGTCTGATGGAGAGCCTCGAGAGAACAGATTTGCGCAGTGCAGAATTTCTCTGAGCCCATCATACTGTCCCCATCTCAGTCCTGGGATGTGGCCAGCTGTCCGTACATCTGTTAGCTGCGTCTCATGGCAAAGATGGAGAGGGAAGCTGGGGGGTTAAGACAGCCAGCGGGTTCAGAGAGAAGACGAATTTGGCTCTATGGCTGTTCAATGCAAGAAAGGAACACTTTAGCTTTTACAGAATCACCTTCTGAGGAAACTAACAGTCACAGCCCTTTGTGAATTTACTTGGGAGTATCAGCACAATTTGTGCTAAGTGTTCTTGATTTGTAACTGACTAAATGTTCTTGTACTGGTGAGCTGATGACTGCTGAACGGTCTGTGCTTTTCACAACCTGGTGTCCAGAGTGCAGGATACGGCTGCTTCTGCACAGGAGGTCAGATCTGTCGACCCAGGGCGCCAGGAGGAAGATGGTGATGGCAACAGGAAGTATTTTGCTGCCTAAACCTTTTCATTAATCAAAGAGTTGGTAGTCAGGGAGCCTGTCTGAAGCAGTTGAAGGGGTTGCTAGGGCATCTCCAGGAATAAATATCGGCCAGAGAGCAAGGGTAGGGACATTGTGGTCCTAGTATGTATGTAAAAGAGGCTTCTTACCAATAAGCTTTTTCCCCATTAGGGTGACTTACTTGGATGCTGAAATGCTACCCAGCATCCATTCCGATAGGGAAGCTTTGGCACAGCTTTATTTTCCTTCAGGTGTCTTCCCCAAGAGCATGCAGGGGCGGGGCAGCATCAGGAAAGGGGAGTCAGGAGTTCCTGGGCCCTGGCTGTGTGCTCTGGTGAGAGAGCCAGTGAAGTCCAAGGACCCAGCGGCCAAAGAGCAAATACATTCTTTTCTCTAGTGAAAATAAACAGGGGGCGGGGGAATGGGTTTTTCCCCAAATCAGGGAACTCCCTCTTTTCAGAATAGAACAGCAATGTCTGAGTTGTACACATGGCAGTGTCCCCAGAATAGCCCCGGGGCTCCCGACCTGGAGGTGGCACTTAACAGTTTCTCATCTCTTCTAGGTGGAAAATAAAGCAGCTAGACTGGCTTTAGGAATGAACTCTATAAGGAAATAAACCAAATGTTCTCTCTCATTGGTCACAATGGAATTTGAAATAGGTGTATTTTCATTGCCCTTCATTGACATGCCCTTCTGTTTCATGGTGTCTATGCAAAAATTTGGTACATTCTGATGTTTACTCTTGTCCTTCATAAGTTGAAATATTTTCCATTCCCTGTTGCTGTGCCTGAACTCTGGGGGTGTAGCAGCTCCCAGGAAAATGGCTTCTGCCAACCTGTGTACATGGAAGACCACCACGGACTTGTTACTGAAGAGCTGTTGGTCACGTGAGCAGACCTTTCACCCTTGAGGTTGTGTAGGGGATACTCCCCTTTCAGTTCAGACCTTTGGCCCCTGCTCACTGGCCCCGTGGAGGCTGCCCACTTGCTCTCTACCCCTCCCCCACTAGAAAATGGTTCTACCTGATTCCAAAAATGACACAGAACACCAAACCTGTGGGTGAACCTAGAAACAGTGCAGATAATCAGAGCAAAAGGCATTATTAGGGAGAAAAGAAGAGCGGTTTTGCGTTGTGTGGAGGGACAATCCCTACTGCAAGTCACCTAGTCTAGAACCAGACTTTAGAGAGCAAACTGCAGGAACTACAAGGAGAGTTGAGAAACCTGGGGAGGGGGGCAGGGGAGACTCAGACACAGCCTACCTTGATCAGGTAGATAAACCTCAGTTAAGCAACAAGGAGTTTGAATAACAAGGTTTTAAAAGGTCGTGGTAACAGATGTGGTGAAACTTTGTTCTTTGCAAACAACACATTTTAAAGTGCCCTTGGAATATTTAGAAAAACTAATCATCTGTTACATCTGGAAAAAAAAAAAAAAAACAACCCAAAACCAATCCCCCAAACCCATCCCAGTACATTCCAAAAAGCAAATATTGCAATGGCCCTAAATCTCTGTCTGCAAAATAAATGTAACTGGAAATTAATTTTTTTAGGTTTAACTAAATAAGCATGCAAGACAAACTCCTATCTTATGATAATTAATATAATTCTTACCTTTGGTCAAGAAGGGTCTCAAAACTGCAAATGTAAGTGGTGTGGTGCAAGAGACAAATGAGAGTCTTAAAGGATTGTACACAGAGACATCAGAAATGAGACAATGGGTAATGGAACAGATCTACCCAGGAAGAGGGAAATAATGAGTTAGCAGGGACTAACAAGTTAGAAAACAAACAGAACTGACCAATTCAAGAGCTGGATCTTTGAGAGTTGCAATGCCTACTAAGGTAGTCACTAGCCACAGGAAAATTCAGTTTCTCAGTCACATTACCCAGATTTCTAGCACTTGGTGGCTACATGTGGCTAGTGACTACTGAATTGGACAGCACAGACATAGAAATTTTCTGTCAATTCAGAAAGTTTATTTCTGCCATTTGTGCTATTTATGCTGTTTTAGCAGAAAGAATCTATTGTATGTGGTAACTAAGAAAAAGGGAGGAAATAGAGGGAGAAGAAATATTGGGTATAAAGTTAAGAATGAAAATGGAGATGTAACTTAAAATCCATAAAAATTAGTAAAGACAGCTCTGATATTCAATCATGTGGGAATAATATTGAAATAATTTCACCTACTGGTTTAAGTGCTTATCTTATTTAATCATTTCCTCTTGCAAGAACAGCTGTGCCAGCATCTTATGAGTTCTGCCATCATCAGTCTTTTTAAAAGATTTTATTTATTTTTAGAGAGAGGGGAAGGAAAGGAGAAAGAGGAGAGAAACATCAATGTGTGGTTGCCTCTCCCGTGCCCCCTAGTGGGAACCTTGCCTGCAACCCAGGCATGTGCCCTGACTGGGAATCGAACTGGCAACCCTTTGCTTTGTAGGCCTGTGCTCAATCCACTGAGCTACACTAGCCAGGGCCATTATCAATTTTTTAAAATTTATTTTATATTGTTTTTTCCATTACCATTTATCCCCTTTATGCTCCCCTCCTCCCCACAATCACCACCCTGTTGTCCATGTCCACAAGTCCTTCTTCCTTTTTGCTCCATTCTCTACCCCCAACCTTCCCCACCTTAGTGTCATCCTGCTCTCTATCTATGAGTCTGTCACTATTTTGCTTGTTAGTTCATTTTGTTCATTAGATTCCACATATGAGTGAAATCATATGGTATTTGTCCTTCTCTGACTGGACTATTTCACTCAGCATAATGTTCTCCAGGTCCAAACATGCTGCCTTCATTAATTTCTAAATAGCCTGTAAAATTTAAATTGTCTCAAGAAGCAGAAAACCTGAGTAGGCTGAAACTCAACAACATTTAAGAAGTTATTTCTATAGTTAATTGCCTAAAATGTGTATGTATTATGTACACAAATGAGGAAAAACTTTAGAAATACCCACAACCAACAAAGACCCATGCACCTTAGCAAGTTAGTTTGAAGGAGTGAACTAGGGCTTTGGAGGCGTGACTTAGCAACACAACCACAGCCAGTTGTGTGTGGAAACCCAAACGCCCTGGACTCCACACCTCACACCCAGATTCTCTGAGTTTGAGCTCCTTGATTTCCTGTCTGTAGTTCCAAGGTGGAAACTTGGGAGTCATCCAAGTGATAAGTCCTGATGGCCTCACTTCCCTGATGGCATCAGAAGCCAGCCTCTTCCTCCTTGTTCCCTGTGCCCTTGCTTTCCCCAGTCCTCCACCAGAGAGCCAGCAAATTGGCCCCAAATATGGATCTGGTGGTATATTTTTTGGGTCGTTCCTCCTGTGGTGCCAAGTCCCAACCCCTCTGCCCCCTAACCTTTCTGTCTGGCCTGGTCTCCCACAGCTCTTTCCCTGTACTTTGTCCTTCGCCTCTGAACTGCTGAAGGCAGCCCTGGTGATTCACGCATTTGCATGGACTGTCCCTCTCCTGCTGGGATAAAGCTAGTCACCTGCCCCATCTTTTTTTTTTTTTTGTATGAGCTTTATTGTGTGCCTACTGTGTGCCTAGCTTTGGGATGCAGTAATAACACAGACAGGGCTCTCCCCTTTATAGGCTTACATATCTCTTTGTGCCTCTGAGACAGAGCAATATCTCCATCTGTTTCTGCATACCAGTGCCTAGAAGGGACCAGGTCCAGGTGGGCAAACAGGTGAGTTAGACCCACAGACTAACTCCATGCCATACCTAGTCCCATTCTCCCTGGGACACCTGGGTTCAAGATTTAGCACTTCTGCATGTTAGCTGATCTGGCTTTAGCAATGCAGCCATTTTGTGCCTCAGTTTCCCCATCAGTAATAGATGTTTATTTGAATAATAGGGTTAATAAGAGCGTATTAACCACTATGGGCTGAACGTTGTATTCTGCAAATGGAGTCTACATTTCAAAGTATGTTCATGGCGGGGTGTGGAGGTTAGAGATAATGCCCGTTCACTCCCTGTTTACTGGAATTGCAAAAACACGTGCCACACACTGGTTTGACGTGTTCAAATGCACGGTGAGCACTGGCTGGAGGACAGCCCCCAAAAAGCATCCTGTAAATTTTCTTAAGAACATAATTCGTGAGTATGGCCCTTGGTGTTCCGGGGAGTGGTGGGTGGACACATTGGGGGGTAGGTTACCAGAGTGCACTGTCCCCGGAGTGCGGACCCTCCCTCTCCCCTAGTCTAGGCGATGTTGCTACATCACCCCTGCGAGCCGCTGCCCCTCTCGGAGCCTCGTGAGTGAGGCCTGGGGCCAGGGCGCCCGTCGGCCGCCTCTGGGGCTCTGCCGGGAGGTGACCCGATCTCTGGGTCACAGTTCTTCGTGTGTAGCCCAAGCCGCCCGGTGGCTGCTTGGGGCGGTCCGCACACTGGGGTTCTCCTTTTCTTTCACTTTTTCCAAAGTGCCATCCTTCGCAGGCCCGCCCTGCAGGGTCTGCACTCCCTAGAGGCCCTCCGGGGCGTCTGGCTCAGAGTGCCCAGCAACTGTCACAACCCTAGCGCCAGTTGGGCAAGCGGAGTTCCGCGCGCCGGGGCGGGGACGCGTCCCAAGAACGCCCGTCCATTGGCCGAATGCGAGGGCGGTGCTGCGGCTGCCGCCACCGCCCGGCCCGGAATTCACGGAGCGGAGTGTGCGGCTGGCTCCCAGGGGCGCCTCCTCGCAGGTCTTGGTTCCTGCCCCCCGCCGGAATGCTGTCACAGAGTTGCCTGGAGCTGACCAATCCTGAGGCTGCCTTAGTGGGGAGGTGTCCAGCCCTGTCTCCGCCCCCTCCCTGGCTTGCGCACCCTTGTTTCTGCGAAGAACTCTGCAACTCTGTTCCAAAGGGCACGTGGACTGCAACTCTGCTCACTGTGGGGGCGGCACTACCGGAGGAGGAGGACAGCTTCAGGGACCCGCGTTCCTGCCGCTGTCCCCTGGGGATCCAGAGCTGAAAGGGCATCTGTCGATCACCGGCCCTACTCCCGCTCCCCTCCCCGCCTTTAAATCATTTGCTAGATTCCATTGGGAGGAATTTCGTAATTGGTGCTGTCTGCGCCAACCTCAGGCCTCAGTGTCCGGGCTGGCGCTGGAGGAAAAATATTTGAATGGAAACAAAGTAAATTATTTTAAGGAGTTTGTAAAATTCACATTTTCAGGGAGAGCCGCGGGGCACTGTGGCGCATGTGGCCTGCAGGCCCGCAGGCAACTGTTGCAAGTGTTCCATTTGGAAATTTCTGGAAAGCCATAATTTTTGGAATAGTAACTCTTCAGTCTTTTTGTAAACTCCAGGCTTTGGAAAAGAATGAAACTAAATGTTATTAACATACGTCGTGGTATAGAAAGATTAATAATGATTTGGTTTTGTTTTTGTTTTGCTTTTACCACGCAGTTTAGGAAAAACCAAACTGAACTTTAAAAGGCAAAGGGTAAAAGGGGCTGTATTTTTTTAAGGCTCTTAGTTTGTTTTTCCTGCTTTTCCTGTTGTCTCTCATCAGTAATGTTTTTTTCCTGGTCTGGGTTTCAATCTAGGATCACACTTTAGTTTCATTGACTGTTGGTTTTGTAATAAGGCAGAAATCATTTTAAGAGATGCTGTGTAAAAGCTCTCACTGCTGCCTGTCTCACAGCTATTCTTACATAATCAGTACTGGAATATTTGGGGTAGAACTGATCATTGTCACTACTCATTGCCTAGCAGAGGCTTTTAGAAAATGTATTTTAAAATATGTGCTAGTTTTAAGAGGGTAATACACATAAATCATGAAAAATAAAACCAAATTGTGCCCTCACAGACTGTCCTCGGTGCATCTCTGTGGTCCTCCCAGGGGAACATACATCTCATCTGTTTTCCTTTGCCCTGCCCCCATTTTAAGGTGCGCTTTCCCTTTTGGCAGAATTCGCCCTTTCTGGTGTAAAGTTCTGTGAGTGTTGACTGCACAGCCTTGTCACCACCGCCTGGTGGTCTCATCACCCCCGGAATCTCACCATGACCGTTTGCAGCCAGCACCACATGTCCACTGCCCTTACAGTTTGTGCCCTCTCCAGAACGTCATGTAAACGGGCTCACATGGTGGGGAGCTTTTGAGACCAACTTCTTACACAATGTAATGCACTTGATATTCACCCACATTGTTGCGGGAGTATCGCCCCCCTTTTTTTCCCTGTGTAGTGCTCATTGTGGAGGTACAGAATTTGTGTATCCCCTAGCGAGGGGCACTTGGGTTGTTTCCAGTTTATGGTGATACAAATGTAGACTCTGTAAACATTCCCAATATGAATGAGCATGTTTTGTTTTTCATGTCACCTGTGTAAACCTGTAGGTTGCATCATAAGGATAGGAAGTATACGCATAACTTTATAAGAGACTGCCAAACTGTTTTGTAAACTAGCTGTTCCATTTTTTTCCTAAAATTTTATTTCTTTATTTTTAGACAGAGGGGAAGGGAGGAAGAAGGAGAGGGAGAGAAACATCAATGTGTGGCTGCCACTCGCATGTCCCCCACTGGGGAACCTGGGCTGCAACCAAGGCATGTGCCCTGGCTGGGACTCAACCAGCAACCCTTTGGTCTGCAGCCTGCACTCAATCCACTGAGCCACACCAGCCAGGGCATTTTTTGTATTCTTACTACGTATGTGTTTTTCCTTTTTCCACAAATGAGTGTTGCTCTGAATTCACTTTTTTTACTTAATGCTGTCTTGGAAGTGACTTCAGCACCAAGACGTACAGTCTCCTCCTTTTTTAGAGCTGTGTACTCTGCCACCTCCTTGATCCACAGTAATTTATGTACAAGTCTCCTGCTGTGGACCTTTAGACTGCTTCCAGTCTGTTGCTGTTACAAACTAGACTGGCCAGTGCCCCGTCGGGTGAAGAGTGTCCTCGTTCAGGAGTCTGTGCACATTGCTATCCTGTCTGCGGGTTGAGTCCTCCAAGTAGGAACACTGGGCCATGTCACTCTTGCCTTCTTTGCCTTGAAGTGCCTCTCTAAGCGAGTTGGCCTTTCTGTCCCTTGATCATCTCTCTAGGGACAGTGTTGATGGGAGGGGCATTGTGCTTAGTTCACAGGGTTCAACTAGAGGGTTCTGACACAGCAGCCTCCCGCCCACTCCACCAATTTATTTGGAGGTCAGTTTTCAATCTTCTCAGCAAGGTATAGTGAAAAAGCCACTTGAAGTAAAAGTTCCAGGAAGGTAGTGTCTGAGTCTCCTAGGGGAGGTGGAAGCCCCGGGTTTTGGAAACTTTAGGGAGAATTGAGAAGAAAATGGGGCCAGCAGCCCAAAACAGGTTGGGGGTAGTGGGGTCAGGGGATGGGATGGACGGATAGACAAGGAACTTATGTGTTTGGAGGGGAAGCTGCTTGCCATCTCTGGGGAGGTCTGAGTACATCTTCCCTGCACACACAGCATGTACCTGACCTTGAAAGGTTGACGGCTGCCAGATTGCTTGGCATTTTCTGAAAAGGCTGCCATCCTGTTTGTCAGAAACAGCACTGGGGTGGTGGACCTCTGGGACTGGGATGCTGGGACTCATTTGGTGTCTGGAACAGGGAGCAGGGCCAGAGACACGGGGAGAGCAAAGTCAGCCCTGTCTTGCATTGTAGTGTTTTTTCATCTTGCACAACATACGGTTTTCTTAATTCAGGCTGGAGGGGGCGTAGTGGTGAGGGGAGGCCACCCTGAGTGGCATTTCTATTAAATAAGATAAAGTACTTGAAAACGGAGTGGGAGAGACACACAGGGCTAGTCTATTGTTATCTAAGTTTAACTTTCTCCTAAAGTTAAAAATGACACTTAGGCAAAAAAACAGAAAGCAGGAAAGAACACCTGTCATTTTTTAAAAAAACCCTTTAGTGAGGGGCAGGGTGGAAAAGCCAAAGCATTTGCAGTCACTGGAATGGGATTGCAGAGTTAGATGTGGGCTGCTTGATGTCCTACGGGCAATAAAACTGCCCTTTGCGGGAGGTTCTCTCTTCTGTTGGGTGAAATGACTTACAGCATATCTGTCTGTAAGGTGACATATGGCTTCCCAGAGTCGAGGCCCTAATAGAAACAGTAATTCAACCACAGATGCGTCTTGTTGGGTAAAGGGTTGGCAACTGCTTTTGTAAATAAAGTTTATTGGACACGGTGGGCGTGGGGCTTGCCTTCAGGCTACAGCCACAGAGTGGACGAGTTGCAACAAAGACCGTATGGCCCCAAAATTTGCTGTGTGATCCCCTGTAGAAAAAGTTTGCCAGCCCCCGTGCAGAAGAATGAAATAATTCTCGGGTAGGCTTTTTAGTCAGGGCTTCAGTATGAGATATGAAAAGTCCCGTGGTCAGCCTTTGGCCTGTTTGCTGGTGTTGCATCATTTTCTTAGCATTGTCTGGTCTGGAAGGGTTATATGTTCAGGAAGTTTTTGTTAGGTCTTTGATGATGCCTCCTCTGAAGTTAAGGCCTGACCCTCAGATGCAGCCCCAGCCCAGGAAACAGGCCCTTCCTGCTCTTACATGGGGCCTCCCCAAGGGTGGGGTTTGTGTGGGTCCTTATATTGCTTCCTGCCATTGAGTTTCAGCTTGTGTCCCTGCAGACAGACCCTTAAGAATGATGATGATACCCTGGCTGGTGTAGCTCAGTGGATTGAGCGCGGGCCTGTGAACCAAGGGATCGTGGTTTGATTCCCAGTCAGGGTACATGCCTGGGTTGCGGGCCAGTTCCTGGCAAGGGACGCACGAGAGACAACCATACATTGATATTTCTCTCCCTCTCTGCCTCTTTCCTTCCCTTCCCCTCTAAAGATAAATAAATAAAATGTTAAAAAAAAGAACGATGATGATAATAGTAACAATTATACCCATGGTAGCTGATACCATACCTACAGTGTGTCTGTCAAGGAATCCAGTGCTTTACCCGCATCATCTCATTTAGTTACGAGGAGTTAAGGGACTGTTGTTATTACCCTCATTTTACAGACAGGAAAACCAAGGCTGCTTGGTTCTTTAAAGAAACCTTTATGGGGTTCTGGTGGGACATCAGGTGCTGCATCACTGAAGCCAATCATTCTCCCCCTGGACTGCATGGACTCTGGGGTCGACTTTGCCATCCTGTAGACCCAGGAACGTGAGGTTCAGAGCCAAGATGGCGAGGCTCCAGTTTGGACTCCACTGTAGCTCAGCTGAGCCAGTTTTCTTGCCTCTGTGAAATGGAGCCTCTTCGCTGGGGTCTTTGTTTAGAGGTGAGTAAAGCACTTACGGGTAGTATATGAACCCTATAAGAAACTACACAGACATTGGTGGGTTGACCCCCATCCTGCTCCTTAATTCTTTTTGGATCCCTGGAGAAAATCAGAATAGGCACCTATGCGTAGGTGCTTCAGATTTTGCATGTGGCTTATAAGGATGTTTGTGGAGCTCCTGCAGTTGGGAGTTCTTGCAGGAATTCTTGAGCCATAAGCTCAAAGTCGGGAACTTGGAACTCTTCCAAATCCCTTCCTTTGCCTCCTCTGTGTCTAAGTGGACATGTATCCTCTGAGCTCCTGCCGGGCGCAAGGAGGGACCAGTACAGTGAATGGTGCAGACACGGCCCTGCCCCCAAAACTCCCCTGTAGACAGAACCCACAGGCGAAGCTCCCAGGTACTTGAGGGGCAGGACAGAGGCCAGGGTGGCTGTCGCCTGAGTCCGGGAGACCTCGGAGAGGCGGGCAGGCCCCAGACCACATGAAACTTCTTGGCCTTGGCAAGGAGTTTATTTTTATTCTCTAAGCCTCTGCTCTCCAGTGCAAGAGCCAGTGGCCATAAAAATTAAAATTGAAATACAATTAAAATTTTGGTTTCTCAGTAGAAATTGGAACCTGTGGACATTCTTGGCAGGAATGTAAAATGCTGCAGCCACTGTGGAAAACAGCATGGTAGTTCCTCAAAAAATTAAAAATGGAATCACCACATGATTCAACAATTCTGCTTCTGGGCAGATACATAAAAGAATGGAAAGCAGAGTCGGGAAGAGACACTGGCGCCCTGATGCTTACAGCAGCATTGTTTGTGATGGCCAAACGGTGGACGCAGCCTAAGCGTCCATGGGCAGGTGATGGATAAACACAACCTGGTCCATTTGCACAACGGGATGTTATTCAGCCTTAAAAGGAAGGAAATATTAACACACGATGGACCCTGAAGACATTGTATTCAGTGAAATACGTCAGTCACAGATGGATGAAGGCTGTGGGATTCCACTCACTGGAAGTCCTGGAGGAGTCAGATCCGCAGAGACAGAGGGGATGGTGGGAGCTGGGAGCTGGGGGCTGGGGAGGGGCGTGGGGAGTGAGTGTGGAATGGAGGCGGAGTTTCAGTTTGGGAGGATAAGAAGGTCCAGGGAACAGATGGTGGGGACAGTCGCCTGATAGTGTGAAGGTACTTAATGCCACTGAACTGCATGCTTAAAATATGTAGGGTGGCAAATTTTATGTCGTGTATTTTGCCGCAATTTTAAAAAATTTGATTTCTTCTTGTGTTAACCACAGTCAACAGCCACAGGGGATGTGGCCCCCATGTTGGACAGGTAGTGCGCAGATGGAGAACATTTCTGTCGTTGCAGGAAGTTCTGCCAGACTGTGCTGCTCACATGTGAATGTGACTTCAGGGGACACTTCTGTTCCTTGCATCTGGTTAGTGGGGTCCACTTGGGCCGTTCGCTGCAGCTGTCAAAAAGCCTGTGAATTTGGAGCAAATAGCACTCTGCAGTGTCCAGGTCATGCTTCAGGCCTTGCGGGGAGTGGGTGGAGAAAGCACCTCCGAGGACAGGATCCGCTGTGGCTGAGGTCTGTCCAGCCACAGAGAAGCCGTCTGCCCCTGACTGCCCTGGAAGGGAGGGCTGGTCGTTGTGGCCCAGGTCAGATGCCAAGGGACCGAAATCAAAAGGTAATTAGGAAGCGATGAGTCGTGAGACATGGGAGGAAGAGGGTGTGTAACAAGCTGCTAGAGGAAGCCAGGAAAGAGTCCAGCCTTCTGTTCTGATTGGTGTGGCTCAGTTGGTTGGCCGTGGTTGTGAAGCGAAAGGTCGCCGGTTCGATTCCCTATCAGGGCACATGCTTGGGGTGTAGGTTTGGCTGCAGTCAGGGTGTGTTCAAGAGGCAACTGATCATGTGTTTCTCTCTTGCATCGGTGTTTCTCTCCCTCCCCCTCTCATAAATAAATAAATAAATAAATAAAATCTTTAAAAAAAAATAGAGTTCAGCCTTTCATGGACAAGTTGCATGAAATGAGAAATGTCCTCCGGCCGCCGTCCTCAGGGCCCTGTCCTTCCTGCCCCTGCCTTACCTCCTTCCAGCTGCAGCAGGAGTGTCACCTCCTCACCTCCAGCCAGTGTGTGCCTTGTACCCAATTGCACGTGTGTGTGTGTTTGAGGAACTCACATGCCTGCTCCATGAGGTGGCGCTCCACAGGTGGGGTCTATGGTCCTGCAGTGACCTCAATGTCCAGATAGTGCAAGCACATCTGTTGAAGCAATAAGTGACCATTTGGCTTAGCCTTCTTGTGCCTCAGTTTCCCTTTGTGTGAAATGGAGAAAACAGAGACAAAAATAATACATCTGTTTATACCAGCACTGCGGATGTGTGTAGGAGCTGGCTTGCTGAAGCTGATTGTTTGGTTTTCAGGAAACTTGTGAACCATTTGTTAAACAAGCTATTATTAAAATTTAAATAACATAAGCTTACAATGAATAAAGTTATGTTAAAAACAAAGGTGATAAATACTGAAAACTCCCTGTACCCTGACATCCTAGCTCCAGTCTTCTGTATGTAGTCCCTTCACCTGCGGTTTCTCTTTCCCTGTTTTTGGTGACCCCGGGTCTGAAAATGTTATGGAAAATTCCAGAATCAAGCAATTCATAAGTCTTAAATCGTGCACTGTTCTGGATAGCGTGAAATCTCCCGCCGGCCTACTCAGCCCATCCCCAGACGTGACTCCTCCCTTTGCTCAGCATCTCCCCCAGGACAGGGTCCCTGCTCAGTAGTTGCTCAGCAGCACCCCACCTGATCAGCTGTCGTGGCGTGCAGTGCTCCTGCGCAGGTGACCCTGTTGTCCTGCATGGAGCCACATCCACGTAACTCTGACTACAATATGTTGTCGTAATCGTTCCTTTTTATTCATTACTGTTGTTAATCTCTTACTGTGCCTGATTTATAAATTAACCTTTACCATCAGTGTGTATGCACAGGAAAAAAAGATCGTATGTGTAGGACTGGGCACTATTTAAGATTTCAGGCATCCACTGGAGGTCTTGGAATGAATCCCTCACAGTAAGCGGGGGACAACCTTATTTATGCTTTTGAGGTTATTTGCTGCTATTGTATCTTTATGGTGGAGATTCTGTTTATGCTGCGGTACCATATATCTCATCGGCTCTGTGTTCGGTCACTTTAGGTGGGGGTATTTATACCATGGAAATTAGCCAACGGTACAAGTCAGAGCCTCTCTGTCCCCCTCTTTGAAGTGGTTGCTAAGTATTTAAAGCACACCACTGGTGTGGAGGCTTAAATGAGTTCATGCTTTTGTTAACAGTTTTGTGCCTGAGGAGCAGCGCTTGCTGTGGAGGTGAGGCTGCTGTTGTTATTTTGCTTGGCTCACACTCCCTGATCCAGCATTGCCGCCTGTGCAGACAGGAGCTGGGCAAGCTACTGACCCGCTGTTTCCTCCCTCTCTCCAGTCTGCCCGACCATCTGTAAGTCACACGGCTGCACTGCCGAGGGCCTCTGCTGCCACAGCGAGTGCCTGGGCAACTGCTCCGAGCCCGACGACCCCACCAAGTGTGTGGCCTGCCGCAACTTCTACCTGGATGGCAGGTGTGTGGAGACCTGCCCGCCTCCATACTATCACTTCCAAGACTGGCGCTGTGTGAACTTCAGCTTCTGCCAGGACCTGCACAACGCATGCAAGAACTCGCGGAGGCCAGGCTGCCACCAGTATGTCATTCACAATAACAAGTGCATTCCCGAATGTCCCTCTGGCTACACGATGAATTCCAGCAAGTGAGTTCTGGGTGTGGGTTCTGGGGGCGGGAGCAATAAAGATGGGAAGGAACCTGGGGTTGGTGATGGTGGTGCCCCCTGTTAAAGCTGTGGCAGGCCGGACTCTGTGGCAGTGATGCCCAGGGTAGCTTGGGTCTCCTGCATGCCGTGTCTGCCCTCTGTTTTGGCCCTGGCCTTTGCAGAACAAGTTGACAGACTATCTATGTCAAGGGCTGGAGAGTAAGTATCTTGGTATCTTGCACATGACTTTTAAAGCTTTCTGTGGCTGGCTTTGGGAATATAAGGCATACAGACAGAAGTCTTTGGCTTCTTGTGGAGTCCTTCACATTTACGGGACTGTCTCCGCTGTCATGACTTTCTGGCTGTTACACCCAAAACGGAGCTCAGGTTTTTTGTGTGTCTTCTGATCTGGAGCTGGACATTGTGCTGAGATCAGCCCACGGCCCAAGACGGAAGAGACTCAATTCTTCATTATCCCTGGGCTTTGTTGCACTTTGAAGCAAAGTGCCATGAAACCATTTCCTACCGTTTGGGTGAGAAAGAGCAGCGTTTTCTTTCTTTGGTGCGAGTCAGAAGGCCTACACGCATTGCAGACTTTTTGTTCATGTTGTTAGCTTCTTAGATGAGCTATTTTGGTTTCTTAGGGCTATAACCAAGTTTAAAAAAGTCTGTCTCCTGGTTTTTGTGTTGTGGGTTTGAAAAAAAGCCTCCACAAAAACAAATTAGAAACAGATTCACGCCAAGGGGCCTTGAGCTGACCTGCTTATGTAAAAAATGCTTCTCTTCAGACTTGAGAATTAGCCAAGTGAGAGTGTTCTGGTGGGCAATTTTGTTTTCCTGGGAGGGGAGGGTGCAGAAGACGGTCTTTATTTCAGTGCTTACGAGCCTGTTTTCAAATGTTTGTGAAACCTGCAAGTACACTGTGTTTTATTAGTTTTTGACAAAAACCTGTCCTGTGGCTTTGTTGACCAAAAATAGGTGACTAAATCACTTTGCATGCCAGAGAGAGCTACTTTTTTCTTTTTGGGGGCCAGTTTATCAGTAAGGTTGGGGAAATGACTATTTCATTTTGATTTGTTTTCTGTTTTTTTTTGTTGTTGTTGTTTGTTTGTTTGTTTTTTATTAACATCTTCTGGTAAGATTGTTTTTTTTTTAAAAGACATTGACTTTAAATACAAGATTGACCATAACAGACCCAAGAAGCAGAGCGACCCCCTTTGATGTTCTCCAGGTGGCCGGGGACCAGCGATGCTGGTCGCCTTTGCTGAGAGAAGTGAGCAATGCTTATTAAGACTTATTATAGCACAATTTTACTTAGAAGGTTTATTTAAAAATTAATATTTTTCCTTCTGAAACTTTTATTTTATTTTATGAAAGACATTAGCTGTGGTGCATTTTCCAGTGTGGTTTGATATCAAATAGGACCAGGTATACTCTTTTTTGTTCTCATGGCCGATGCAGGAAATGGTTCTTGGTGTTTTCATAGCAGAGATCTGGGGCACATGTAGAATCACATAGAATCACGTAGAGTCATGTGGAATCACGGGGTCGCTTCCAGACACCTGGGGGGAGCAGGGTGTGGTCTTCACTAAGATGAGGAGGACTCTGTATTTGGGGCGAATTTTCAGTGTGTGGTGGGTGCAGGGGGTTCCCGTTCCCTCCCCCTAGAATGCTCTGCCCCTTGATCTTTGGGTGGCTGGCTTCTCCTTGTCATCCAGGTCACAGCTTGCAAGTCACTTCCTCTGAGAGTCTTGCCCTGTCTGACCACCTTGTCGGAATTAGCCATCCAGTTGCTCTTTGGCATGTCACTCAGTTTTAACTCTTTTTGTGGTATCTGCCACTAGCTGGTATTGTAATTGTCAGTTTATTAATGTTTTCCAGCTCTACCATACAATTTCCAAGGGCATCAGTTAGCTCCTCCTGCAGAGCAGACCAGCCCAGCACTCATTTGTGATTTCCAATGGTTGGCCGGCGGTTTGCCTGGCATTGGTCAGGGTCAGCCCTGACTGATGGCATCGGAAAGCCTCTCCCCATGTGGGTTCTCATCCTGACAGTGAGGAAGGACATGCTCCAGTGTGCAAGTACTCTTCAAGCCTCTGCTGGCAGCACATTTGCTAATATCCCATCGGCCAAAGCAGTACGTCTGGCCAAGCCCAGATTCACTGGATGAAGAAACAGATCCTGCTTCCTGATGGGAAGGCTGAAAAGAACACGTGGCTGTTTGTCATGTCCCACAGGGAGGGCCAGTGGTTTGTTCACTCTCGTGTGCCTATGGCTCAGAGCAGGCGTTGGCAATGGGCCAGAGAGAAAATGTTTTTTAGCTCCGAAGGCCATGTGGTCTCTGCTGCAGCTACTCTGCCCTGATGGTGTGGGGGCAGCCATGGATGACCCTCGAATCGACGGCTGTGGCTGTGTGTGACATTAGTTACGGCAACAGGTGGCCAGCTGGCCTTGGCACGGGGGCCGTAGTTTTTGGATCCCTAGCGTACAGTGTCACCTGCCACATAAAACGTGTTCGGTGAATGGCTGTAGAGCCAACAAAAGGACTCAATAGTCTCAGAACGAGCAGAAGGATCCAAACATTTGGTTACAACTCTGCTTTTGCTTCAGCTGCTCTGACATCAGCGGGGTGCACTGCACTATCGGGTGACACTGGCCTCCTGGAATTTGTGTCACATCACAGGTTGCAGGCTCTGTCCTCTGCAAGACTGCCCTCACTTCAGACACCAGCCACACTTCGGGGTCTTTAGGCTACCTACACTTCTGGTCAACTGGCTATACATTTGGGGGCCCCCACAAACCCTTGTGTTCAGCGATTTGTTAGAACAACTGACAGAACTAAAAAAAGCTGTGCTGCTGTGTGGGTCCCGAGCCTGCTGGTGGTGGCCCCTCGGGGAGGAATGCCCGCATGTGCATATCGCTTGTAGCGAACTGTGCAGGCACTGCCCCCGCCCGCCCCCTGCTTATGGCTGGGCTAGCTCTCATGGTTCTGATTATGACCCCTGGACGCACTTCAGAAAGAAACCTCAGGGAGCTCTCACAAACAGATTTATTACTCACAGATCTGGAGGGTACATGGTATGCCTAAGAGCCAGGCCCTGGGCAGAGAGGACACAGTGGGAAGTAAAGGACGGGGAGGGGGCGAGGAACATGAGGCTCAGCCTTTAATAGGGCCTGAGGGAGGCATCTAAAGTTTCCTGGGTTCTCTCTTTTATTATTAAAAATTTTTATTTATTGATTGATTTTAGAGAAAGAGGAAGGGGGAGAGAGAGAGAGAGAGAGATCAGTTTGTTGTTCCACTTATCTATGAGTTCATTGGTTGATCTCTGGGTTCTCTCTTTATTGTCAAATTTAAAGCCTAAGAGCAGGAATCAGAGTCCAGGAAGAGAGAAGCAGGGCCATCCAAGTGGTCAGGTATCTAGGTAACCCAGGGCTTTCTGCAGGAGGGACCTTCATGGACAAAGAGCCTGATTCCTTATCTGGCTGTTTTACTAGTAGCTGAGTCATAAGACTGGCATTGAGCTTATTCAGGATGGATGTCTTCTGAAGTGGATGCCTCGGCACGAGGAAGCTTAGTGTGAGGCGTACACCATGTACTTACAATTACAGCTTTGTTATTAAGGATGCACGTAGGGTGAGGTCTGGGAGCATCCCTGACATGGAGCTCCCATGCCTTCCCGGAACCAGGGACATCACCCTCCCAGCATGTGGATCTGTTCAGCAGCCAGAAAAGCCTACTGAGTTTTTACTGGGTTTTCATTACATTGTTGTGATCCATTGAATCCTTGGCCACGTGGTGGAACTCCATCTCTAGCCCCCAACCCTCCAATCATGTAGTTGGTCTTTCTGGTGACCAGCTCCATCCTAAAGTTATGTAGGGACAACCACAGGCCACTTTGTTAGCATAGCACAGGTGCTGCTACACTCAGGAAATTCCAAGAGCTTTTGGAGCTCTGTGCCAGGATCTGGGACGAAGACCAGCTATGTTTTTTATTTTACCACCATCAGAAGATCATTCTAAAGAATCGGAATATAGAGGCATGTGGAAATAACAGTGGCAATGATACCCCTAATAAAAAGCGATCACCATAGCAATGACAAATACATTTCTTTTCTATGTACCAAGTGCTTTGGGTGGTATATATCAAATAGTCTATATCTCGAGGGTGGGTACTGTCATTCTCTCCACTTCACAGATGAGGAAACTGAGACTTTGAGAAATTAACAGTTGGTATTGTTGAGGTTGTATGTAACCAAACCCCAATTCAAACTGGCTGAAGCAAGATTAAAGGAGTTTATTGGTGCCTGTAACCAAAAAGTTCAGGGAATAGCTTTAGGTACTGCTGTAACCAGGAGCTTGTGATATTCACAATCGCTTTCTTTTCCATCTTTGGTTTTATTTCTCTCCATTGGTTTTGTTCTCAGGCAACCTCTCCCCAACTTCTTGCCCCATGCTAATAGTACAGCAATATCTTCATAGATACCCCAGAAGGAGGACAGTGTCTCCTTCCAGGAAGCTCTAGTAAAATGCTGACTGCATTGACTTGGTATGTCTGAGCCCTTGAGATGGAAAGTGGTGCCCAGCCCAGCCTGGATCCTGTGTCCTGCCTGGACCCAGGAGAGCTGTGCCAGCAACAGCTGATCAACACAGAGAACCTCATGCAGGGGAGAGTTCTCGAAGGACTCCTGGGGACTATAGAGTTGAGGACATCAGGCTACAGGCAGGTGAAGCGAAAGTCTGCTCCCAGTCACCCTTCATCAGACATGAGATCCTGTTTTAACCCCGGTTATGGAAAACCCTGCATAGAACAGACATCCTATCTGAGAGTAACAGCCTAAGTTCTACTGCACCAGGGTGACAGCAGCAGTTCTGCCACTTTGGCATAGTAGCAAAGTGAGTCCCATGTAAGGCCCATCAGCTTGGTATCATTCCATCACCATGGTAACTCCGGGGAGCCCCATCAATTCAGTGTGGTAGTGGGAGTCCTGTCTCCACAGGGTAGAAGATAATTCGTTCCCTGTGGGGTGTGGTATGAACCCTGTCAGTCCGGAGCACAGCAGGAGCCCTGTCATGTGGGGGAAGAAGCAGCGGTCCCCTGGGCAATGCTGCAGGACCCACTGCTGTGGAGAAACAGGATGAGTCTGCCGTTGTAGACAGTGGTTTTTTACCTGGGCCAATCACCCTGCTCCCTCCAGGGGACAAGTCTGGAGACATTTTTGGTGGTCATTCTTTGGGTGGGGGTGGAATTGGGAATCAGTGGGCAAAGCCCAGGGGTGCTGCGTGACACATGTAATGCACGGGACAACCCCACAGTGGAGCGATCTCAGGCCCTAGACGTTAATGGTGTTGTGGGCGTGGGACCTGCTGTAGGGTGACGGCGGCAGTCTCGTGTTGCTTGGGGCCCCGTGCAACATGCTGTCTGTGTGTCGAGACCCCTGACCCCTCTCTTTCCACTTTTTACTCAGCTTGATGTGCACTCCGTGTCTGGGCCCCTGTCCCAAGGTCTGTCACCTCCTAGAAGGCGAGAAGACCATTGACTCTGTGACATCCGCCCAGGAGCTCCGAGGCTGCACCGTCATCAATGGGAGCCTCATCATCAACATTCGAGGGGGCAGTGAGTGCTGGGGGGCTGGCCTGCTGGGGTCCACGTTCCCTAGGAGGGGAGAGGGAAAGTGGTCTAGACTTTGCTTTCTACCTCTTAGGTTATTTTAAGCCCCTTCTGAGTGGTTCCCTGATCAGTGGAGCCACTCAGCCATTTGCTTCCAAATCTGAAATTCACCACTCCATGTGGTCTCACTGTCTCCACTGAGAAGAGATTCTGAATGTCCACATTGGTAGCTGAGACATCAGGAATTTACGTTTTTATTTTTTATACTCACCTGAGGATTTTTCATTGTTTTCTCTTTCTCTCGACATCAATGTGAGAGAGAAACATCGATTGTTTGCCTCCTATACATGCCCTGACCAGGGGTGGAACCTGCAACCTAGGAATGTGCCCTGGCTGGGAATTGAACATGCAGCCTTCCAGTGTACAGGACAATGCTCCAACTAACTGAGCCACACCAGCCAGGGCGGGAATTTGTGTTTTTAACAAGCAGGCAACATGCCCTATTTCAGAGCTGGGAGCCATCTGGAAATACCATTTCAGGCCAAAAGACATTCCTCTGTCTATTTATTCAGCAAACATTTGCAAAACATCAAGCAGTCTTTACATGATGAATCTTGCAAACAAGCAGATCAACCTAGGATGTAAACTCAGGTAGTGGTCCTGCTATGAAGGAAACAAAGTGGGATAACAGAGGGAGGGGGGTGGGTAACCTTTTCTTATAAAGGACCACATAATAAATATATTCAGCTTTGCAGGCCAGAGGGTGTTTGTCATAATTCCTCAACTCTGCCCTTGTAGAGAACATGTGAACAAATGTGTGTGCTCTGTGCCAATAAAACTTTATTTAGAAAGCAGACTGGGCTTGGCCAGTTAGCTAGAGTTTGCAACCCTCTGAAACACAATAAGAGGTTGCCATTTTAGAATTTTCCAGTCAGGGGAGCCATGTTTTGAGTTGGTGGTGTTACACACCAAACACATGGGTGGGAGGGTGATGTTCTGGGGAGAGGAGGCAGCAGGCAAAAGTCCTGAGGCTGGAGCGCACCTGGTCGGCTGAGCGGACGGTGCGTGGTACACGTGTCTAGAACGGGGAGGAGCAGGGTACAAGATGGGGGACTTGCTGACCCCATGGGAAGGACTTTGGATTGTCTTTTAATTATGATTCATTTTGAGCAGGACATGCCAGCATGTGATTTAATTCCTTATTATGGGAAATTAAGGGAAAATTAAAATATTTGTGTAAAACTCACTGAAATTCTCTCCTTTCTGTAGACAACCTGGCAGCTGAACTAGAGTCCAACCTTGGCCTCATTGAAGAAATTTCAGGGTATCTGAAAATCCGCCGCTCCTATGCTCTTGTGTCACTTTCCTTCTTCCGGAAGTTACGTCTGATTCGGGGGGATACCTTGGAAATCGGGTATGTGGGCCCGGTTTTGTGGCTATGGTCTAAGCAGTAACTAGGAAGTTTGTGTGTTATAAAAAGTTAGGGCTTTTGTCAAGACAAGATGAATGAAGAAAATGTGTGTGTGTGCACATATACACACACATACAGGGAACGTTATTCAGGCATATTATTTGTGAAAAAGAATGAAATGCTGCCATTTGTGACAACATGGATGGATCTAGAGGGCATTATGCTGAGTGAAACAAGTCAGACAGAGAAAGTGAATGCTGATCTCACTTACATGTAGAATCCAATAAAAACAGCCAGATCATGGATACAGAAACCAGATTGGTGGTTGCCAGAGGCAAGGTTGGGGCTTGGGGAGTGAATGGGTGAAATGGAAGAAGGTGTTCAAAAGGTGCAAACTTCCAGTCACCAAGTGAGTCCTGGGGCTCTGCTGTGTGCAGCACAGTGACTGCAGTTGGCAGTATTTAAAAGTCGCTAAGAGAGTGGATATTAACACTGCTCACCACAAGAAAAAATATTTTTTAACTGTGTGAGGTGATGGATGTTAGCTAAACTTAGTGTTGTAATAATTTTGTAATATATATGTGAAATTGTTATATTGTACACACAAAACTAATTAATATTAGATGTCAGTTATATTGCAGTAAAACTGGGGGAAGAGAAAAATTTAGGGGTTTCCTATTGTGATATAATTGACATATAAAATTTTTCATATACTTTTAAATTTTTATTTTAATTGTTGTTTGAGACATATAACATTATGTTAGTTTCAGGTGTACAACAGATGATTCTCTGTATTTGTACACATTGCGGAATGGTCACCACTGTTAGTTCCATTAACATCCATCACCATACACAGCAACAAAAAATTACTTTTTCTTGCAATGAGAACTGTTAAAACCTATTCCAATATTCAATACAGTATTGTTAGCCACAGTCACCATGCTGTAACTTAGGGGTTTTTAAAGCCCAAAACTGTCTATTAGGAGGATGTGCCTGGCGCCCCTTGAAAGGAAGGAATTTGTGTAGGACCATGTCCGAAGATCCAGCCAAGGAAAGTGATACCTGTCTTACAGTCTGTTGGAAGTTACAGGGGGAACAGCCTCACTGTGTGCCCTCCTGGGGCGCCAGCTAGAATGAAACAGGGCATCCAGCTCTCTGGACTTCACTGTGAATTGGAGTACAGGCTTGACCAGGACCCTTCAGTTGCTGCGTCCAGGACCTTCTAACATCCTGGTCCCGTTGCTGTTGACTGCACCTGTTCCTCTATGAAATCTCATCTCCTCTGACCCATAGGGTTCTAACTCCCCAAGATACTCTGCTGGCCTCCTGGATCTCCTTCCTCATTCCTCTCTCAGCTCCCTTTTGTGAGTTGGTGTCCTGGGCTCCCAGACTCAGCCATCTTTCTAGTGATCTCTAGTGCTGAGACCTTTAGCCCTGGCATACCACCAAGTCTGTCCCCAGCCAGGTGACCCCCAGTAGCCTCAAATTCAGCAAATGCACCCTCAAATTTCTCAGTTTGCCCCTCTTGAAGTCTCACTAACCTTATTTCAGTTAGTGAAACAACAGAAATCCAGACTAGCCATGTTTCATGCAGATTGAAATGGACTCCTGGGCCAGAAATCTGATGAAGGCCATTGAAAAATTTCATCAAGGATAGGACCTAGGATTTTTCCATCTTTGTGTTCCTCATGGTCACAAGATGACTGCCTCACCTCCAACCTTATGTCTGTAGAACCAACAGGAATAGAGGAAAGGGACAAAGGTATATGCCAATTGGGACTCTTTAAAAAGATCTTACCTCGAACCTCCTACAGTCTCACCCCCAACACTGATTTCTGTCTATATCTCAGCCAGAACTGGGTCATGTGGCTGCTCCTAGCTGCAAAGGAGTCTGGGAGAGTGAATACTTACCTCTTTCAGTCTGTGTAGGTAAGGGAAAAGAGGGAATGTACATGCATTTCAAGTAGCCAGTCCACAGAATTGTTTAGACTACCTTCTTGAATCGCTCACCAGCTCATGCTGATTTTTCTGCCACAAAACTGCCTTTTTGTTGATGTTCATACCTTCCATTTGTATTATTCCAATGATCTCCTAGCTGAAAATCCTAGAACTAGGCCTGTGCTGTCCAACAGAAATATAATGCAAGTCATATATATGACTTGAAATGTTCCAGTAGCCACATTTTTAAAAATTTAAATGAAATAAGTGAAATGAATTTCAGTAGTGCATTTTACTTAACCCATGTCATCTAAGATGCCATTTCAACTTGGAACCAATATAAGCAATAACAAAGAAGGTCTTTAACATTCTCCTTTTTGTATGCTAAGTCTTCAAACTTTGTTTTTTTACTTCCAGTACAGTTTAGAATGGCCACATTTCAAGTGCACAATAGCTAAAGGTGGCTAGTAGTTTCTGGATTGTACAACACAGGCCCAGATGCTTTGCTTCTCCTATCCATTATGTGCTGGTGGCCCATTAATAGTTGTAAAGCACAGGTCTAAGCAAGATAGTTGTTATGAAACCTTCAAAGGCTCCTCTCTGCTACCAAGGAAGGTCCCATGTTCTTAGTCTTGGTCTGGTGCGTAGTATACTAGAGAACTTGGCCCACTGCAGCTCTCCAGTCTTGTTTCCTGTCACCTCTTGGCCAGAGCAGGCTACTTTGCTCTTCCTTGGGCCCAACCCAGGTGCCCCTTGTCCTCCTTCTTTTCTTTCTGTGAAATCCTTATCTCAATCCATCAGTCTTCCTTTCCTTCCTCAAAATATGGAGCTCAGACACCTTCCTGGCCATGAACACTCCCTCAAATTCCCTTGCCCCTTCCACCCCTCATTCAATACTTACTGAGTTTGTGACAAGCAAGGGATTAGGGCTGGATATGTGGTGCTGAATAAGATCAAATCCAGCCTTAGCCCCGCCATCTTGGAGTTGGAGATTATAAGTTGATGAATGACGAGGTGTGTGTATTTCCATAGGAACTACTCTTTCTATGCCTTAGACAACCAGAACCTAAGGCAGCTATGGGACTGGAGCAAGCACAACCTTACCATCACTCAGGGGAAACTCTTCTTCCACTATAATCCCAAACTCTGCTTGTCGGAAATTCATAAGATGGAAGAAGTTTCGGGAACCAAGGGGCGCCAGGAGAGGAACGACATTGCCTTGAAGACCAATGGGGACCAGGCGTCCTGTAAGTGGTGATACCATGTTACTTCCAACCTGTGGACCAGATAATTTGGCTTCCATTCCCTTCACTTACCATGCTGGCCCCCAGGGGTTATCATTGTCCCCCTAGTGAGCTTAAACAACTCTTTGTGTGATAAGCTTTTTAAATACTGAGGACAGGTGTGTATCTTGTCTCTGTGTCTACTGCACCAGATACAGTGCCTGATACTGGAAGATGCCACATAAGCATTGAATGAATGAACGAAAGACACCTCTTTATATTTGACTTTGGCTCAAATGCTACAGCAGGTCCTGTAGTTGCTACAGCTGGGGACTGTCAGCCCACTAAACTCCTGTGACAGGTTCCCTCATGAGGAGATACCTGCTTATTGAGCTGCCAGGGATCCCATAAAACCCTCATGTGGACTTGATTCCTTACAGCAGGATGTGGTCTACACTGTGGGAGATCTGGGAAGGAACAGTGAGTTTGGGGTTAGCATAAGGGAAAATTTGCATTCCGGGCAGAGGAAATTACCCTTTCCAAGGCATGGGAGAGGCAAGGAATTGTCTCTCCAAGGTATGACCTGTCCACTCATTAAATTCACTTAACGTGCACTCGTTTGCACTGGAATTGCATCTTTTGACATGTCAGGCTTGGAAGTCCATGTGCATGACAAAACTGTGTCAGGTCTTCCAAAAATCCCTAACTACTGGCCTGTTGTTCTTTCTGCATTGGTGCCAGCTGCTGTTACTCAGTTGAGCATCTGGCCAGGCAGTTGACTGGCAGTAGGGCCATCTGCCATGACCAGTTCTTGCCTTCAAATCCTGGGTGATGTGGAACAGCAGGTTGACATTTTCCTTTTCGTGGACATTCTTGGGAGAGTAGGATCACTGCTTTGGGCGGAAACAAATGAAATACTGATACTGCCTTCTGAAAAAAACTTTTCTAGGTGAAAATGAATTGCTTAAATTTTCTTACATTCGGACAACTTTTGACAAGATCTTGCTCAAGTGGGAGCCATACTGGCCCCCTGACTTCCGAGACCTCCTGGGGTTCATGCTCTTCTACAAAGAGGCGTAAGTAGTGAGTGAAGAGGTGTGGGTGTTACATGTGTGCTCCTTGTTCCCCTCTGAGGCTCCTTTCTATCCCCTTCCTGCTTGTGGAATAAACTTGTGGAAAAGCCAGTAATTAAAACAGACAGATTTCATCTGGAGGTCCAGATTGACCCATTTCCTATAGCAATATTCCATTTGCCTTTTATATGTACATCTCAGCAGCTCTCCTCAATGAAAAGTCATTCAGTGTAGTTAATAGTTTTTAAAGTTTCAGTTTTTGCCTATTTTGTATTTTTCCAACATTAAAAAAATTGTGGGAGGGAGATCCAAGATGGTGGTGGAGTAGGTGGATGTTACACTCACCACCTCCCAGGACCAAACTGTAATTACAATGAAAATATAGAGCAACCAACCTGAAAAACCAACTGAAGACTAGCTGAAGAGAAGTCTCATAACCAAGGATTTACAGAAGCCACATCATGACAGGTGGGATGGGCAGAGATGAGAAAAGGGCTGGCCCGACTCCCATGGCTGGCAGCTGAGATTCTGGAGGGATATCTCAGCTGCAAAGGTTCCCCCTGAGAAGTGTGGGGTCTCCACTCCAAGCTGGGCTTCCCAAGCCAGAGCACTGGAGCTGGGAAAAGGTGCCCGCAGGATACCTGATTTTGAAAATAAGCGGGGATTCTGCCTGGGCATTGTGCTAGAGACACAAGTACCTTTTTAAAGGGCAACACACAAAATCTCATTCATGGCCACTGACCCTGGGCTCTGTCAGAGGGAGGGTGGAGTAGAGTAGAGCTGCTTGAGGAGAGACGGGAGGGAGTTTATGGCTCAGGGGAGAAAACTAAAGAGACAGCTGCCAGAATCCCTGTGCTGAGCCCTCTCCCACACCACAGACACCATCTTTCTTGGGTGCAGTACCCCCCTCCATGCAGCATCAGCCTGGGGAAATGCAATAGCCTCATTCTCTGGGCTCCCTGTAATCTGCCCCTGCTGAGGAGTCAGCCGCCTGGGCCAGGGTGTAGAGGTCTGAACAGACTCAGGGGGTGTCAGTGACTGAACTGTGTAGCTTTGGGGTGGGGCCATTCCCACTTACCTGTGAACTTGACCTGCGATGCATCCCCTCCATGGGAGATCCACTGGTCCCACCCTCCCAACTTCTGGTGGCTCTGCCCTGCTGAGGTCTGGGCAGAATCTGGGACAGCCTGAGTTGTGTGGCTCTGGGGTAAAGGCCATGACCCTCAACTTCTCCAAAGCCTGACCAACATTTCCATCTTCTGGGGGATCTACTAATCCTATCTTCTCAACTCCCCCCAGCTGAACTTGGGCAAACTCTGGACAGACTAAGTTGTGTCGGTCTAGTACAGGGGCCATTTTTTCCCTCACTTGCCCAACTTGTGTAGAGACCTCCCATCAGAGGGCCAAATCTTGGTCTGTATGGGCCAGATAAACTGTACTGGCTTCACCCTGATGACTTCCTAGATTCGGCCCCACCACAACAGTGTGCAAGCACCCAGCAGGTGTACTTGGTGTACCCTGGGACATTTGCTGAGTGGCCTTAGACCCCACACTGGCACCAAGTTTGAACCTGTTTCAGTCTGGTGAACACCTCTCGGCCCTCTCTGGTGACTCACTGAGGACCTGCCTTAGACAACTGGACTACAGACAGTGACTGAGTATAACAGGCAGCTGGCAGGTGGAGGTGGATCTTAGGGTGCATTGGGACTTTTGCTGACCTGCCTCTGGACCCAGCGCTGGTAAAAGTGCCCTTGGTGTGCAGTTTGGTCCTCCCTGCACATATTGAGGCCTAACAGAAACAGCAACAACTGCAGATTGCTTTGTAGCATCAGAGAGGTTGCCCAGGGCCAGTAACAGGCAGTGTCTGACATTGGACCGCTCCGGAGTCCATCCCAAGAGGTTGCAGAACCAACACACACAGTGGCTAGCTTCAGACCACATCAGAGCAAGATCCAATTAGCTTCACAGGAGACATATCCAAAGGGGGATCTTAGCAGGCACAGGACCCTACAGAGGTGAATTCTGCTTCATGTGGTCAACACCTGAACTGCAGCTTGTACACTGTGGTTGGGGTTGATCCTCACAGCCAGCATGGGCCAATAGCATCAAAAGTCAATTCCAACAGGAGGGCCCGCATTACCCACACAAGGGGTATTTCTGGAAAACCCAGCCAAGGTGATCAAGGAGACTGTGCCACTGGGTCTCTCAGGACACCTACAATATAAGTCTACCCCATGAAGACTGGGAGTCATAGCGGATCTACCTAATACATAGAAACAAACACAAAGAGACAGGCAAAACAGGGAGACAAAGAAACATGCCTCGAATGAGAGGAGAGGTCTTCGGAAAAAAGAGTTTAATTAAGTGGAGTTAAACTATTTATCAGATATGGAATTAAAAAAAATGGTTGAAGGGATGCTCAAGGAACTTAGTGAGAATTACAACAGCGTGAAAAAGGGCACAGAAACCATAAAAAGGGACCAATCAGTAATGAAGAATACAGTATTTGAAATGAAGACTACACTAGAAGGGGCAAACTGTAGGTTGGATGAAGCAGAGGATTGAATCAGTGATTTGGAAGACAAGGTAGCAGAAAATAATCAGAGCAGCAAAAAGAAAAAAGAATTTTAAAAAATTGCAGATAGTTTGAGGGACCTCTGGGACAACATGAAGAGTAACAGGACCTGCATCATAGGGATATGAGAAGGACAAAAGAGAGCAAGGGATCGAGAATCTATTTGAAGAAATAATGACTGAACATTTCCCTAACCTGGTGAAGGAAAAAGACACACAAGTTCAGAATGTGCAGAGTCCCAAATAAGGTGAACCTTAAGAGGGCTGCACCAAGACAAAACATAATTAAAATGGCAAAGGTTAAAGACAGAGAATCTTAGAAGTATTAAGAGAAAGGCAGTTAGTTACCTACAAGGGAGCTTCCATAAGACTGTCAGCTGGTTTCTCAACAGAAACACTTCAGGCCAGAAGAGGGTGGCATGAAATATTCAAATTGATAAAAAGCAAGGACCTATAACCAAAGCTGCATTACCCAACAAGGCTATCATTTGAAGTTGAAGGCGAAATAAATAGCTTCCCAGATAAGAGAAAGCCAAAGGAGTTTGTTACCACCAAACCAGTATTATAAGAAATGTTAAAGATCTCCTTCAAGAGGAAGCAGGGGAAGGAGAAGAAGGAGAGGGAGGAAGAGGAGAAGAAGAAAAGAGGAGCAAAGTTAAAACAATAAAGTGACAATGAATACATACCTATCCATAGTCACTTTAAATGTAGATGGCTTAAGTGCTCCAGTCAAAAGACATGGTAGCTGAATGAGTAAGATAACAAAACCCACATATATTCTGGCTACAAGAGACCCACTTCAGAACACAAGATACACAGAGACTAAAAGTGAGGAAATGGTAAAAGAGACTTCATGCATATGGAAATGAAAAAAAACAAACAAGCTAGCAATTTTTAATGTCTAATGAAATAGACTTTAAAACCAAAGTTATAGTAAGAGACAAAGAAAGACACTACATAATGATAGAGGGAGAAACCAACAAGAGGATATAATCCTTGTAAACATTTATGCTTCCCACACATAAGCACCTAAATATTTATGTGAAGGAAATCTCGATGGATGTAAAGGAGAGATCGAAAGTAATATAGACATAGTAGGGGATTTTAATACCCAATTGATATCAGTGGATTGATCTTCCAGACAGAAAATCAACAAAGAGATAGCAGCCTTAAGTGACACACTACATCAGATGGATTTAATTGCTATCCTCAGAGTATTTCACCCCAAAGCAGTAGAACGAATACACATTTATTTCAAGTGCATATGGAACATTTGTAGGATAGACTGTATGATAGGACACAAAACAAGGCTCAGTATCTTTAAGAAGATTGATATGTCATGCATCTTCCCTGACCATAATGGCATGAAGCTAGAAATCAATCACAGTAAAAAAAAAAAAAAAACCACTTGAAAAACACAAAAAAGACTTGGAGGCTAAATAACATGTTAATAAACAATGAGTGGGTTAATAATAAGATATCAAGGAAGAAATCAAACAATATCTTGGAACAAATGAAAATGAGAACACAACAACACAAAATCTGTGGGACATAATGAAAGCAATCCTAGGGAGTGAATTCATAGCATTACAGGCCTACCTCAATAAAACAAGAAAAAACTCAAACAACAAACAAAGCCCAAAGTGAGTAGAAACAAAGAAATAATAAAGAACAGAGCAGAAATAAGTGAGTCTAAAAAAAAAATACAAAAGATCAGTGAAACTAAAATGTGGCTCTTTGAAAAGATAAACAAGATTGACAGACATTTAACCATCTTCATCAAGCATAAAAAGAGAAAAGACACAAAGAAATAGAATCAGAAAAAAAATCAGAAAAGAGGAAAGTAAGAACTGATAGCATAGAAATTTCTAAGAAAGTACTACGAACAATTATATACCAATGAATTGGACAATCCAGGTGAAATGGATGAATTCCTAGAAACATACAATCTTCCAAAACTGACTCAAGAAGAATCAGAAAATCTGAATAGGTAGTTACAATTAAACTGAAGCAATAATCAAAAAACTCCCAACAAAGAAAAATCTGGGGCTAGATGGCTTCACGGGAGAATTTTACTAAGTGTTCTGTGAAGAACAAATACAAGCCCTGACTGGTGTGGCTTGGTTGGTTGGAGCATCATCCTGTACACTGAAGATTGTGGCTTTAAATCCTGGTCAGGGCACATACTTAGGCTGTAGGTTTGATCCGGGTCAGGGCATGTGTGTGAGGCAACTAATCGAACCCATCAGTGTCTTTCTCTCACATCCATGTCTCTCTCTCTCTCTCTCCCCGCCTCTCTCTCTTTTTCCCCTCCCTTCTTCTGTCTCTAAAAGCAATGAACAAAGTGTCATAATGTGAGGATTAAAAAAAGAAAGGAGAACACACAACTAACCTTCTCTAATTACTCCAAAAAATTCAAGAGGAGAGAACACTCCCAAGCTCATTTTTTGAGGGCAGTATTATTCTAATTTTAAAACTAGATACAGAGTCTTCAGAGAAAGCAAAATTACAGGACAATATATCTGATGAACATAGATGCTAAAATCCCTAACAAAATCACCAAACTGGATTCAACAATACATTAAAAAGATTATACACTATGATCAAGTGGGATTTATTTCAGAGATGCAAGCTTGGTACAATATTTACAAATCAAGGAATGTGATACACCATGTAAACAAAATGAAAGATAAAAACCACATGATTGTATCAATAGATGCAGAAAAAGCATTTGATAAAATCCAGCACCCATTTACTATAAAAACTCAGGAAAGTGGCAATAGAGGGAGCATACCTTAACATAATAAAGGCAACATGATAAACCCACAGCAGATATCATAGTCAATAGGCAAAAAACAAAAGCATTTCCATGAGAATCAGGAACAAGACAGGATGTCCACTTCACCACTCTTATTCAGCGTACCACTGGAAGTCCTGGCCACAGCAGTCAGTTAAGAAGAGGAAATAAAAGGCATCCAAATTGGAAAGGAAGAAATTTGCAAATGACATGGTACTGTATATGGAGAACCCTAAAGATTCAGCCAAAACACTACTAGAAATTATAAGTTAATTCAGTAAAGTAGCAGGATACAAAATAAATTTCAGAAATCAGTTGCATTTTTATATGGCAATAATGAACTATCTGAAGAAACTAAGAAAACAATCCCATTTACAATTGCATCAAGAAAAGCAAAATCCCTGGAAATAAATTTAACCTGGGATGTAATAGACCTGTATTTGTAAGACACTGAAGAAAGAAATTGAAGAAGATACAAATAAGTGGAAGCACATACTGAATTCATGCATTGGAAGAATGAATGTCATTAAAATGTCCATACTACCCAAAGCAACCTATAGATTCAACGCAATTCCTATGAAGGTGCCAATGTTGTATTTCACAGAATTAAAACAAATATTCCAAAAATTTATATGGAACCACAGAAGACCAGGAATAGACACAGCAGTAGTGAGAAAAAAGAGCAAAGTTGGAGGAATCACACTACCTAATATCAGACTATACTACAAGGCCATTGTAATTAAAACAGCATGTACTGGAACAGAATAAAGACCTCTAAAATAAACCCATACCTATATGATCAATTGATCTGTGACAAATAGGCAAGATTATACAATGGGGTAAAACCAGTCTATTCAATAAATGACGTTAGTAAAATTGGAGAGTGTCTGCAATTTCAGTGCGAAAAAGTGAAACTAGACCACCTTCTTACACCATGCACAAGAATAAACTCAAAATAGATTTAAAGACTTAAATGTTAGATTCAAAACCATAATAATCCTAGAAGAAAACGTAGGCAGAAAATCTAGGACAGTTCTTGTTGCAGCATATTTTCTGATATATTGACTTGGATGAGGGAAACAAAAGAAAAATAAACAAATGGGATTACATCAAACTAAAAAGCTTTAGCACAGCCAACAAACCCAACTAAATGAAGAAAAACCTCTTGGATTGGGTAACATATTTGCCAATGATACATCTGATAAGGAGTTAATGTCCAAAATTGATAAAGACCTTATAAAACTCAACACCAAAATAAAAATGCAATTAGAAATGGTCAAAGGGCCTGAATAGACACTTCTCCAAAGAGTGCACACAGATGGCCAATAGACATATGAAAAGATGCTCAACATCGCCAATCATCAGAGAAATGCAAATTAAAACCACACACCTGTTAGAACAGCTATAATCAATAAGTCAACAAACGACAAGTGCTGGTGAGGATGTGGAGAAAGGGGAACCCTAGTACACTGTTGGTGAGAATGCAGACTGGTGCAGCCACTGTGGAAAGCAGTATGGAAATACCTCAAAAATTAAAAATAGAACTGCCTTTTGACTCAATGATTTCACTTCTGGGAATATACCTAAAGAAACCTGAAATACTAATTTGAAAGAATTTTTACATCTCTGTGTTCACTGCAGCAGTATTTAGTATTTAGAATAGCCAAGATTTGGAAGCAGCTCAAGTGTCCATCACTAGATGAGTGGATACAAAAGCTGTGGCACATTTACACAATGGAATACCACTCGGCCCCGAAAAAGGTAAAAATCTTACTCTTTGCAACAGCATGGATGGACCTGGAGAACACTACACTAAGTGAAATAAGCCAGTCAGTGGAAGACAAGTGCCATATGATTTCACTCATATGTGAAATGTAATGAATAAAATAAGCTGATGAACAAAGTAGAAAGAGGCATGGACACATGGAACAGACCGACAGCTGTCTAAGGGGAGGGGTGTTGGAGGAATCAGTGAAAAAGTTGAACAGATTGAACAAGAACCCCCCAAATCTTGTAGAAACAGTCAACAGTATGTGATTATCAGAGGAAAAGGGTTGGTGGAGATAGGAGAGGGTAAAGGGAGGTAAATGGTGATGGAAGGAGACTTGATGGGTGTTCAACACACAACACGATGTAGAAATGAATTGTAGAATTGTGTACCTGAACCTATGTAATTTTGTTAACCAGTATTACCCCTAGAAATTTGATTAAAAAAAATAAAATGACAACTGTTACAGTGCTTCAAAGGGCAGGGTCATGGAGAGTGGACTTGCCCCGGATGTCAGGGAGGGCTCCCCGGGAGGAATGAGAAGGGACTGAAATCTCAGGCAGGGGCCAGAGTCACAATGTCAGAAAGACCAGAGGAGGAGCAAAGGCAAGAATAAGGAGAGAGCGGGACCCCTCTAGCAAGGTGACAGGTGGAAAGGAAGAATGGGAGGTCTGGTGGGAGAGTCTTTACATGGCAGTGTTGACCACATAAGAAATTTGATCTTTCCCAAAACCATTGAAGAGAACAGAAGAATCATGGGAAAGGCACATAACAAAATCAACCATTTGAACTGATCAAAGTGTCTGGCTCGGCTCTGGGCGCTACGCACACTGCTGGCACCTTGCAGCCGCCCCGCCCCATGCAGCTCTCCGAGTTCCCACGTTCTGAGACCCGCGTGGGGGTGGCATTAACATCCACAGCGGCTCCGCTTCTCAGGACTGACCGTGCGCCCGGCCGTGTGCTGAGAGGCTGTGTGCATTCTCTCGTGGACCTCACCAGCGACTCCTGCCCTAGCTGCTGTCAAGGTCGTCGTCATCACTGTTGTTATTGGGAAACAGTGTTAATTATTTAGTAGTAATTAACGCTTCTTATTAGACATTATGTGATGTTATTTATTACTGTAATTACATGTACAGGGTATATAATATTATGTATCATGTACTATGTAATAAAACAGCATATAATATTGTATAACACTAAATAAATGTGTTATTAAATATTATTAATCACTACTATTAAATATTATTATCGTTGAGAAACCAGCGGAGGTGGTTCCTTTCTCTTTGGCTGTTGCCGTGCTGGTTTTCCTTGTGGCATAAAGCTGTCAGTAAAAAGATGCAGGCCCGTGGGCTGTAATTTCCCCTGGCCTCATCTCTGGTCCTCAGAGTGATAGCCGAAAATGGTAACTGTCTTCTCTTTCACCTTGAAAGCCCTTATCAGAATGTGACGGAGTTTGATGGGCAGGATGCGTGTGGATCCAACAGCTGGACAGTCGTGGACATCGACCCACCTGTGCGGTCCAATGACCCCAAGTCCCAGAGCCACCCCGGGTGGCTCATGCGGGGTCTCAAGCCCTGGACTCAGTATGCCATCTTCGTGAAGACCTTGGTCACCTTTTCTGATGAGCGTCGCACGTACGGGGCCAAGAGCGACATCATCTATGTCCAGACGGACGCCACTAGTGAGTACGCCATGCGGTTTGGGGGTTTGCACAGGAACCAGATGTGTTGCCTTTGACGCCCCCGCGTGGCGGCATGTTGTGAAGTGCTTCTGTGTGTGGCTGTGGCTTCTGGAAGAGCTGGTGCTAAGGTTTACCATTTCAGAGGACAAGACAGTAGCAACCAGCCACTGGAGGGGTATATATATATTTCTTCTTCCATTGTGGAAAATTTTCAAATACTCAAAAAAGTAGAAAGAAAAATAAACCCCATGAACCATCTCTCAGCTTCAATAGTCATCAACATTTTGCCATTTTTTCCCGTCCCCCATCCCTCATCCCCCATCCCCATCCCCATCCCTGTGTTTGGGGGTGTTGGGTTATTGCAGAACCATTCAGTTGTATCTGTACTTCTTCTGTAGTGGTGGTTCTCAGTTGGGGGTGATTCTACTCCCAGAGGACCTTTTGTGAAGTCTGGGGACAGCTTTGGTTGTAACTGTGTGTCGAGCGAGGGTAGCCTCAGGCTGCTGCTCTGCACCCACAGCGCCCGGGACGGCCCGCGCACCAGCAGTGCTGCGGGTGAGAAACCCTGTCCTGTGGGGTAGAGCCCAAACTTCATGAATCAGTCTCAGCTTTTTCAGCAAGTGCCCTCTCATCCTGTACCCTTCAGCAATACCAAAGGACTTACAATTGCTGGAAACTTCCAGCTCCCAGGTGTTTGTGAACAGTGTGTCTGTCCTGTGTGTCATCCCTCATGACTTGCTCAGCCACATTTATCCTCACGGGAAGGTTTTGTGCAGCCAGGCCAATGGCATCTAGCTGCCAGAATTTGCCCTGTGACTGGGTTCAGTTTAAGGTGTTAACCAGAAAATATGAGTTCGTCTCTTCCCACATCCTTCCCCAGCATCTTTCCAGTGCCCCAGCAGAGCCAGGCCAGTGTTGGAGCTGGGTGAATGGAGGGACAGACGGATGCCCACATGATCCATGTGGTCTGTGGCAGGGATGGATTGTGATTCTGTACCCATTGTCCTTCCCGGGCTAGTACTCTGCGTGCCTCCAGTTTTCCCGGAGGCACATCACTGCAGCAAACACCTTTAGGTTTCTCTGACCTGTGCTTCCCTCACACCTGCCCTACGGCTTGCTCCCTCCTCATAGGGGACCTGTTTTCTTTTACCTCTCCAGATCCTTCCGTGCCCCTGGATCCCATCTCGGTTTCTAACTCCTCATCCCAGATCATCCTGAAGTGGAAGCCTCCCTCTGACCCCAATGGCAACATCACGCACTACCTGGTTTTCTGGGAGAGGCAGGCAGAGGACAGTGAGCTGTATGAGTTGGATTATTGCCTCAAAGGTGAGTGCGGGCAGATGTTCCACTTCCAGGGAAGCATCTGTTCTCTTCCGTTCCCCGGTTTGTGCTGGAGAGCAGACTTGCACACACTCTGCTCCATCTCACACAGGAACACACGTGCACGTTTCTAAACATGACAGGGTGAGTGCACACTCTGAGGTCTCATGTGGAAACCAGGTATTTCCCATGTCTTGGCATCATTTCTGTCTGGAATTTTCTTCTTCCCCCGACCCCTCCCGCTCTTCCTCTCCCACCCTGCCTGATGGGGATGTTGCTGCGTTCAGCCACAGGAGACTTCCTTGCTGGACTAGAAACAACCGTGTGTGCTGAGAGGTGCTTGAAAGAGTCAGGGAAGGACTTCAGCCCTCAATTTAGACCTTCAAGTTTTAAAGGAGTGATAATCTCTTTCCTCCTGTGCTTTCTATTAGAAATTTATACCAATGGTGATTTTCTTCAGTCTTTGATCTTACTTACTTAATGGGTTTCCTTCTTTCTACAGAAAAAATGAAAAAATATTTGAAGCCTCAAACTAGTTTGTATAAATTAGTTTAAGATTATTTTCAAAATGGCCATGGCTGGTGTGGCTCAGTGGTTGAGCGCCAGCCTGCAAATCAAAGGGTCGCCAGTTTGATTCCTAGTCTAGGGCACATGCCTGGGTTGCAGGCCAGGTCCCCAGTAGTGGGTGTTTGAGAGTCAACCACACATCGATGTTTCTCTCCCTCTCTTTCTTCCTCTCTTCCTCTCTCTAAAAAATAAATAAAATCTTTTTAAAAAGATTATTTTTTAGATGGATTTTAAAAGACTCCAGCAAACTGGAGAAACAGGTCATTTTTTTTCTTTAGTTATTTTTTGATTGTATTCATTTTTCTATAGACTTTTTTTTGAGTTAGTGATCTTTAGCTTTTGAGCTTGGGGTTGCTGGAGAGGCATGGCTGAGGCCAGGAGCTCTTGGTTGTCTCTGGGTTGGACCTCTGACCTGCTGTATGGCTCTGGGCAAGTCACTGAGCTTGTCACCTGCTGCCTCCGTTTTGGGAGAAGGGGCAGAAGGCCAGGTGATCTCTGGTAGCTGTGCCAGCTGTAGGATAATGGGCTGTGTGTATGCCTGAGACCTCATTCCCTGCCTTAGCTGAGGGTTGCAGGTGTGATTTATTTCTGCAGATGCTTTATATAACATGAGAGCAAGCTCAGTCGTGGTCTCAGCTGTGAACTGCTGGTCCCGCATCAGAGACAGAGATTGTTAACTTTTCCTTTTTTTTTTTTTAGCAGCAAAAAATTTTATTTATTTATTTATTTTACTTTTTATTCTGGAAGTCTAAATCTATCATTGCAATGTGACTATTTAAACATGGTTTGATTTCTGATGATTCCAAAGTTTGTGTAATTAAAAAAGAAACCTTCTGAGGGTGGATACTGTGTGACTCGCAGGAGGTCCCCAGAGGGCTCAGATCCACAGAGACAGCGAGTAGATGGCGGGGCAGGGGCTGGGGGAGGGAGCGGAGGTTAGTGTGTAATGGGGACGGAGATTCAGTTTGGGAAGATGAGAAAGGCCTGCAGATGGAGAGTGGGGATGGCAGCACAGTAATGTGAATGGACTTAATGCCACTGGACTGTGCGCTTAAAAATGAGTAAGGTAGTGAGTTTTGTGTTAGGCATGTTTTACCATAGTTTAAAAAACCCCAATGCACACACAAATATATAAACTTACTAACACACTCAAAATAATTGAATATACTAATCATAACCAGTAGTGGCTTCTTATTAGTATCCAATATTAGTATTTTTTTAGCTTTTTGAGGTCACTTACAAATTAAAATTGTAAGATATTTGTAAATATCTAATATTTGATATTAATTATTTGATATTTAACTTTTAAATATCATATAAATTAAAATTCTAAGATACCTAAAGTATACATTGTGATGATTTGACATATGTATGTGTACATTGGGAAAGAACCCCTCCCATCTACTGTATTTTTAGGACTATAAGACGCACCAGGCCATAAGACGCACCTAGGTTTTGGAGGAGGAAAATAGGGAAAAAAATTTTAAGGCAAAAATGTGGTAAAATATTTAATAACCTGTGACCCCGCTCCAACCCCCCCCCCCCCACACACACACAGTGAGCCAGGTAAGCTATAATCAGACTATAAGACACACCCCCCATTTCCTCCCAAATTTGGGGGGAGTACATCTTATAGCCCAAAAAATATGGTAGTTACTTAACATCCGTCCATCACTGCACACATCCATCTTTTCTTGTTTGGTGAGAACATTTAGAATACATGTTAACTCAGTATATTTAAATTATACAGTACAGTTTTATCAACTTTATGGCTTTTTATTGTGATAAAATGCATGTGACATAAAATTTATCATTTTAATCATTTTAAATGTCATTTCAGTGGCATTAAGGACATTTATGCTGTTGTGCAGCCATCACTACCACCATCTCCAGAACCTTCTCATCCTCCCAAACCGAAACTCTGTCCCATTAAACATTAACTCCCCATCCCCTCCCCCAGCCTGTCTCCACCATCTACTCTTTGTCTCTATTTGAGTGTCCTAGGGATGTCATTATGCTTTATAGTCACAAAACGGTGGGACACCAAGTGTCATGAGTGGGTGCCGCAAAGGGTGACAGGTGTCAGGAGCTACGCTTGCTCCTGATCAGAAGTCCCTTCTCTCCAGGAAATTGTCAGAACGTGCCCCCTCCCCCAACCTGTGCCCTGCCGCAAAGGAAACCTAACTTTTTTCTCTCTGTAATGCCATGATTGGCCCTCTAACCAGCCAGGTTATTCCATGTCTACTAATAAATGTAAGAAGTACTTTTAAGAGTCCCTTGTAGCCCTTAAAGCTGTGTAAGTACTTGGGCTTCCAAGTAGATACTCACCATTCATAGAAAGATACTTAGGGCTCATTGTCCAAGGGACCCATTCAAGGGGAGAGGAAGGGTGGAAGTTCCTTTGCTCAGCAGACACAGTAGGCACCGGACAGCAAAGGCTGGTGGCCGGAAAGCAGACTCTGAAGGGCTGTCGTGGACTTTTCCCCTAAGGATAGTGTGCATTCTTGAGGCTGCACCAGAAGTGTGGCTGTGCAGTCTGACTTCAAGGGTCAAGACACAGCCAGCCGTGTCGCTTGGCAGCTTTGTGTTTGCACGACTGCTATCTTGAGAGGTTGTTTTTGTTTTTTTAATTCCCTTTGCTAAGCTGATTTAAACAATCCCCCACCCCCACCCCCCACTCTCCTCTCGTCTTTAGTCCAGGGTTCCTCTGCTCAGCAGTGTGGGCTTTCCAGGCTGGGGACCCCTGGGATGAGGCCCTCCTGTGAAGTACAGGCCAACCAGTAGCAGCCCTGGTCTCTGCCCTTTGGAGGCCAGTAGTGCCATCTCCCCCCACACGTCCCAACTACCAGCACTACCTCCAGATCTTACCCACTGTCCAGTGGTGCAGAATCAGCCCCTGGTGAGAACCACTGCTCTGGTCTGACTTAGGAATTCCTGAAGGAGCTGTAAATGCTGGTATTTGTGCTTTACAGTTTGATGGCTCAGTGTGATCATCGGGCCTCTGAGCCAAACCCGTAGAAGTCCTGGTAGAATTCTGCTCTGTCTTCCGGCCTCCATAGCTGTGTGATTGATTGATTGGCTTGATTCATTCATTCCACTGTGACTTGGCCCCCCTGCTCTTTTCTAACCCTACCTCCCACTATTCTCTCCCACATCCTCTTTTTGCTACATTGGGTCCTTGGTGTCTTTCAACGTGCCAAGAAGTTCCTACCTCAGGGCCTCTGTACCTGCTCTGTGCTCTGTCTGAACGGCTTAACACCGCGATGTGTGCATGGGTCCTTTCTGTACTTCGTGCAGGACTGCTCAGCAACCACTCTCTCTGAGACCCCTTAGGGTAAAGAGTACTCCCTTATGCTCTCCTCTGACCCTGCCATCGGACCCACAGAAGATTGATTTATTAGTTTAATGTGTATTCCCTACTCTTCTCAGCAGTGCCCGTGCACTAGAAAGTTCCATGAGGGCGGGGCAAGCTTGGCTGTCCAACAAAATCCCCAGCCCCGTGGGGATGTGGTGTCTGGCAGTGTCAGGAACATGCACCTTCTCAGTTGGTGTTGTTTGGACTCTCCCATGAAAGGGCTTTTCACAGTAGAACTTGAACCCAAATCCTGGCTCTGAGCTCTGTCCTGTGTGCCCAGCTGCTCTGGGCAGGTCCCCTTTGCACTGCGTGTGTGTTTCGGGGAGATTCGAGTCCCTCTGCTCTGCCCTTCTGCAGGGTTGAAGCTGCCGTCTCGGACCTGGTCCCCACCGTTTGAGGCCGAGGGCTCCCAGAAGCACAACCAGAGCGAGGACGAGGACTCTGCTGGGGAGTGCTGCTCCTGCCCGAAGACCGACGCTCAGATCCTGAAGGAGCTGGAGGAGTCCTCGTTCCGGAAGACGTTTGAGGATTACCTGCACAATGTGGTTTTTGTTCCCAGGTCAGGGGCTTTCATTGATTTGGGGCTGGGGGTTGGGGGTCATGATGTGGGGAATGAGATGAAGCAGGGACCCAGAGAGTGGGCAGAGTCTGTGCTGAGTCCCTTCCCTGCACAGAGGAAGGGAGCCCACGATTTCAACAGGACCCATACCTGGAAGAGCAAACATCCACCAAAGAGGGGGAGAGTTTAGAGAAGTTGACCTTTGCTTTCCGACTCTCCAGAACTCTCTCACCCAGCCTCTGGTATCCATCCACGTTCTTAGACAAGCTTTGTAAGGTGGTTAACGTCAGTCTTGAGAAATGGCCTAGGCTTGATTTATCACCAAGTCCCAAGCTGAGAGCATTCTCTCTTTTTAAAATCTGTGTCAGCTTCTCATCCTTTGGGAACTTTCTACAGCATCTTCAGACCCAGAGACTTCTCCTATTTAAGTATGTTGCATTTTCCATTAGTACATGGAGGGACTTGCTAATGTACATTTGATCTACTGAGAGTTTGCAGTGAAAATGACTCTAGGCTTTTCAAGCATTTTTACTTGTACAAGCAAGTACCCTTAGGTAAAAGGCAAGTTTTCAAGGGGTAGGGGCGGGATCTCAGGTTGTTTCACCTCTCTCAGTGCCTCAGTTTACTCATCTGTAAAATGAAGGTAATAATAGTCCCTATCCTTTAGGATTGTGAGATTCCATGAGTCGTACCGGGAGCCCTGGCCTTGACACTATTGGTGTTTGCAGCGAGATAGTTCTTGGTGGTGGGGCTGTCCCGGGCATTGTGGGCTGTGGAGCAACATCCCTGGCCTCCCTGCCTTGAGGCCCGCAGCACCGGCTGCATCACATTAGTTCGTTTATTTTTATCACCATCCACTGAAGCAGGTGCCACCTCCCTCACTCACTCTGGTCAAGCCTATGTTTCTGAGCGGATGAGGACTTCCTCCAAGTTATCCCAGCAAATGTGTGATGCGGGCTTTGAATGGCCTTCTGCCTTTTCACCCTTGACCTCTCCTCTTCACCCTTAAAGACTTTAGCAGACGGCTACCCAGAAATGTCTGATATAATTGGCCATTTCCAAAGTGGATCGAAACTCCAAAAGATTTACATTGGGATAAAACAAGATTCTAAAATGTGTCTCTTTAAGCCTCCACCCTCACTTGTCATCCAAGTAGATTAGATGTTTCCTTAGATCCATCAACACATACCCACCTCCCTCCCTCCCTCCCTCAACACAGCAGGCATTGAGGCAGTTACCATTTTACTTTCTAAAAACAAAATGCTTCTGGACTTGGGGAAATGGCTAAGTCAGTTGTGATTATGGCTGAGTTTAAATGAAGTAAATTTTGACATCTAAAGGGAACCCCAGATGGCAGATTCCTGGCGGTATTTTCTCTATTTTTTCTCCCTCTTGCTAAGTTCTCCACACCTGTGGGGGAAGATGTGGCTTGAGTGATGGGAAAAAGTGGTCCATGGTGAATGGCAGGGTGTCTTTGCACTGCTTGGACAGAAGGTGGCTTCCAGGGTGTTAGAAGCAAGAGGTCCGTCTGAAGTTCTGTCTGTACTCAAAGAAGTTGGTTTTGTTTTCACAGAAAATCCTCTTCAGGCTCTGATGCCGAGGACAGTAGGTATGACTCACCTGTGGGACATGCACATGGCCCCTGGGGGCTGCTCAGCACAGGGCCGGTGGACCAGGCAGGGCAGAAAGCATGCTGTGCCCCTCTGAGACCCAGGGGCTTCTGTGGCTCGATGCACTTGAAGGGCAGCTCTGCCAGGACTGGGTGCTTCACAAATTCACGCCTTCGCTGCCTTCACCGCCTTCACCCTGAAGTGGGATTTGGGCATGAACTGGAGAAAAAGTCTGTACTAACACTTCTCCTAGATGCCACATGTTTCCTCCCTGCATTCACTCACTAACCATTGATCAGTGCCTACTGTGGGCATAGAACTCTTCCTGTGCCCAGAGTCTAAACTGTGTGCAACAGGAAGTAGGGAAGACTGGCCTGGAAATAGAACATTTTTATTGAGGGTGACAAGTGAGGGTACAGGTGTGACCAGGTGTGCCATGTTGCTGAGCTCCACCAAAGACAGTGTGCCATGCTGCCCTTTGAATGAACTTCATTTGTTTGCTTCAGACGCAGTGTTGTCCTGGGGGTGAGGATGATGGGCAGGATAGAACTGGAGGGGTGACGAGGTGGTGGGGCGAACTGTGGGCTCTTGGGAGGAATCGGAGGTGAGACTGGAGAGGCAGACTGGGGCCAGGCAAAGGATTTTCAATTTTATTTTTACTGAGATAACATTATATTATTTTCAGGTGTACAATGTAAAGATTCAATATTTGCATCTATTGCAAAATAATAATCACAGTAAGTCTCATAAACATCTGTCAGTTCACATAGTCACACATTTCTTTAGTCACAAAAAGTTCATAGTCACCAAAGCTCTTGTGATAAGAACTTCTAAGATCTACTCTCTTAGCAGCTTTCAAATGTGCACTACAGCACATTAACTGTGTCCCTGCTATGCAGTGACACCCCCAGGACACACTTATTTTATAACTGGAAGTTGTACCTTTTCATCCACCTCATCCCCTTTGTTTACCCTGGTGATTTTATTCTTTTTTTTAGAATTTTAAAAATTATTTAAATTTTTAGTTAAATCCCTTTTTTATTTTTTTACATTTATTTATTTATTTATTTATTTATTTATTTATTTATTTATTTTTAATTGTTGTTCTTGTACAGTTTTCCGTCTTTTACTGCCATCCCAGCCCCGATTTTATTCTTTAAGCAGTTTGTTTGTTTATACTTAGGCTTCATGTGGCCCTGATCTGCCCTCCAGTGGCCACTTGCAATACAATCTTGCAGAGAAGGGGTCTAGAAATTTGAGGCCTTGGTCCACACCTGAGTTTCTTGATCTCAGCTCTGTTGACACTTGGGGCCAGATTGTTCTCATTTATGAGGACTGTCCTGGTCTCCCCTCACTTGATTCCAGCAGCACAACCTCTCCTGCGCGCAGTGATGACCAAAAATGTCTCCAGGCAGGCCTGGTGCCTGCTGGGTCTGGGACGGGGTGCAGAGTACCCTGGTTGAGCACAGCAGTCTGGCGCACAGGTGCAGGGCAGTAAAACGCTATGTGTGGGTGGAGTGGAAGGACCAGTGGATGTTTGGTCGTGGGGGTCTTTGTGACCAACTTGCAGTCTTTTTGCAGATAATCCTTGTGGCATATTCATATTTTGCCTGTTTGATGAGATCATTTTATGTCTCGGTTGTTGAGGTGTCAATTCCACATTGGCGCCTTGGTAATTTTTTCATGGCCCACTGTGACTTACAGGGATGTTTGGATTTTGCTGATGTGGATACGCCTTTGGTTTCCATCTGAGAGTGTCACTGGTCTTTCCATACAAACAGACCACAGTGAGAATCCTGATGAGTAAGCCTCAGAGCAGGGGCTATTCTCCAGCCACAGGCCTTCTTACTGCAGGGCAATGAGCACTAAAAGTTGACTTTAAAAGAGTGAACAGAAAACTCTACTTCCTGGTAATTAAAAGCCAATTACTTAGATATCTTTTCAGTCAAAGCAGAAATGGAAACTTTTATCAATGTCTGTCTGAAAAATAATGGAAACGTGAGACACATGCCTTAACTTGCAGAATATTGCAAAGCTGAGCTTTGAGGGAAATCAGTATACTTACATGGTTTCTTGAGTTAAGAAAGAAATTAAAATGTAAAAATATAAATGTATCGGGGCAAGGGGAAAATCAGTATAGCTAAACATGTAAATAAAATCAAAGGTGAAAAATCACAAATAACTAGGAGTTACAAAGGTGACAAAACTAGGGATGAAGGAAGATTGTAATACATTGAATTCTCTTGTGTGATGCAATTTGAATATGCAGTTTCAGTGAAGTGGAAAATTTTAACTTGTCAGAGCTGATTCAAGAAGAAGTAAAAAATTAAATATTCTTATAACCTTGAAAAAAAGTTTTGAAAAAAAACTAAGAAAAGATGTTAAGTTTCTTTAAAAAAAAAAAAAAAAAAATACCCTCGGCCCAGAGAGTGTTACGGAGAAGTTCGTTCAGACTTGAAAGAGCAATTTTCTTCCTATAATATGGAAACTTTTCCAGAGCATAGACTCCATGGAAATTTACCGAGTTTTTGGTTTTTATGAAACTAAAATCATACCTCTTAGCAGAACCTGACAAAGATGGTACATTGAAAGAAAACCCTAGGACCAGCTCACAGGCAGCGTTAGACGCCAGTGTCCCGAGGAGAACGTGCGCTGAGATGCACAGGCTGTGTGTCCCAGAGGGGCGGGATCCGGAGACCCGAGAACGCGGCCTGGCTCATCAGGGGCCCATAAAGGAAAAGCATGCAGTTCATTTGATAATGTTCGGAAATTCTAATTTAGAGAAAGGAAGGGAAAAAGGCAACCAGATCAATATTATCTAGACGAAGCCAACAGCTGAGCTGACCCCCGTCCTAAACCGTTCCTGTCAGAGTCGGGAGGACCCCACACCGTGGTCACTGACCTGTCTCCGGGCACCCAGCTACTGCGGTTAGACACAGAGCAGAAATTAGAATTTAAAAGAGCGGACTGTGGGAGATGAAATCATGGGTACTTGCAGATGCGCTATTGCCAGGCTGGATGGACGCTGGCCCCGAGCCGGCTGCCTGCTGGCCAGGAGGTGTGTTCATGACGGAGCCTCGCCCCCAATTCCGCTCGTGCTGCAGCGGCTTGAAAGCCATCGAAGGTGGAGTGGTTGTCACAAAAGCCACATGTCCCACCAAACCAAAATATTTACCCTCTAACACTTATGGTAAAAGTGTGCTGGCCTGGTTTCTGGTGTGTTCCTTGAAAACCCGAGAAGATCAAGCGTGAAACTCTTAGCGTGAGAGTTCGAGAAAGTAGGGACAATATAAATAAACAAAAGCCCGTGGATACACTAGCAATAATTCGTGTATAAAACAGGGAAAAGATTGCTTTCATAATTGCCATAAAACCTAAGTAACCCCACATACAATTACCTGTGAAAAAATTATTTTAAAGTATATTTTATTGTTTATGCTGTTAGAGTTTTCCCAACACTCCCCCCTTAGGCCCTCTCTAGCCAGTTTGCTGAGATAGAAAATGTTACAGGTAAGCGGGAAAGGCTGTTTTAGGCCATTTAAGGAACGCTCGCTGGCACGCAGAGCGAGGCACGCAGCGTGCTTGGTGAGAACTGCTCCTTAGGGGGCAGATGGCAAAGCGGTAGAAAGAGGAAAGCAGTGGGACTTCCCAGAAAGTTAGGGTAAGGTGGGCAGTTCCCTGCGGAAGCACCCAGGAAACAGTTAAGGAAAGAAAAATTCCCACTTAGCAGTATAAAGAGATACAAATAAAGCAGTAAAGTGATGCTTGAAAAAATATCTCTCAGGTTAAAAATCTGAAAAACAAAGAAAAGAAAAATGAACCCCCTTTAACCTCAGTCAGTGGTGCTCAAGTAGTTTCACGGGCCACGGGGAGGCTGCTGGGGGGCCTGAAAGTCAGGGTCCGTGTCCAGATAGGAATTTAGCTGAACGTATTAAGAGGCATGACCTAGTGATTCTCTTCTAGGAATCTATGTTTAGGACCTAATAAGACAGTTAGACAGTGATCCAAGCAATATTTATAATAGCAAAAAAGAATGGGAAAAACGCTCTTATACTAAAATTACAGGAGGATGTCTCAGTCCGCTGTGACCCGGACATGAACTGGAGAAGTGTACAGCTCCCCAGGTTCTCTGCAACAGCATGTTACTTTCGCAACGAGGAGGAAAATCCTCATTTCACACTGAAAAAAGAAAAAATGCAAATTGTGTTCTACCGAATATACTATGTTCTCAGGAAAATATTTGATAAATGCTCCTAGTACAAGTGAATGCAGTGTATCATAAAACTAGCTTGGTCCTCATCATAGTCACACATCGTATTTCTAGGAAGAACATCGCCCACAGGAAACAGCAGGCATTGGAAAGATGAGTCATTTGAATTTTCTTTATATATATTTTTTGGTATTTCTAAACTTTCAGGCTACCAACGTTTATTTTTCAGTATAGCATCTTAAGGGGGAAGAGTGTATCAGTTGCATGGCATTTCTTTGGAGTCACCTGGACCGGCCTCTGTGGTGAGGTTCTTTTGCTAACAACTGAAGTGGAGTCACTCAAACTTGCAGGCACCGTAGTGGGTTGTAAGAATTAGAAGACACGTTTCTCCTTTTTAAACTGATGGTCAGTGGCTCAGAGTGTTGGGCAAATGCCATTCGGCAGGGCTTCCTGAAAAGCTTGACCTTTACAGGCTTTCGGTATCTTATTTTTAATGCTGACCCTGGCTGGTCTGTTACTCTGCAAAATGGAAACCTGAATCACGCCCGCTGAGGGCAGGCTCCTTGCGTGTCTGGACGGTGGTCCTGGCGTCCCCAGACCTATTGGGTGGGCCTCTGCATACTTCGATGCTTCTAAGGACATCTTGAAAGCTGCTCTGGGTTGTAATTCCTGGCAGTTTGCATTTTAGTTCTCCTGCTCCCTCGAATCCCAGGCTCCACAGTTTTCACTTTAAGCCCGGCATTCTCCAGGAGCATCTACTTACAGGTGGTGCTTGCGTGACTGTGTGTGTCCTGTTGTCGTGACAGGCCATCGAGGAAACGCAGGGCCCTTGGTGACGAGGGCAATGTGACGACGGCCATGCCCACAGCTCCCGGTTTCCCCAATACCTCCTCTACCATCGCGCCCACGAACTCGGAGGAGCACCGGCCCTTTGAGAAGGTGGTGAACAAAGAGTCACTGGTCATCTCTGGCCTGCGCCACTTCACCGGCTACCGCATCGAGCTGCAGGCTTGCAACCAAGATGCCCCCGAGGAAAGATGCAGCGTGGCGGCCTACGTCAGCGCCAGGACCATGCCCGAAGGTGGGCGGCACCTCACAGGGCCAGGCACCCATGCTGACCAAGCAGAAGCCCTCTTCCCTCCTTAACTTGTTTGCCTTTATCATTTGTCATTTACTGTTAGTTTTCCCCAGCCTCGCGGAGGTACAGGTGACGTACAACATTGTGGAAGTTCTTCTGGCACAGTGCGCAGCGTGCTGGTCCCCGCCTCGAGTGTGCGCTCTGATCGCACCGTGTCCGCCGCCGCAGTGTCAGCGGACGGCCCCATCAGATCACATTGTTACCCATTTTTGTTTTTTTGTGTGTGTGTTTTTTTGGTGAGAACATTTAAGTTCTACACTCTCAGTACACAATACCATACTGCTAAGTATAATCATCGTGCTGTACATTATTCATCTCACAACTGGGGAGTTTTACGCTTGGCCACCATCTCCCCGTTTTCCCACCACCCAGCCCCTGGGAACCGCCAGTGTGCACCCTGTGTCTACGAATTCAGCTTTTCCAGATCCTACGTGTGAGGTCACACAGTGTTCGTCTCTTTGTTTGACCTGTTTCACATAGCATAATGCTCTCAAGGTCCGTCCATGTTGCCTATTTCATTTTTAGTTACACTGGTCATACAGAGCTGGTATATGAACATGAAAAAATGCACACAAGCCATAGGAAAAAATAAAAAATATGAAATACATACATGTAGTGTATTAGTCTGGGTTCTCCAGAGACACAGAACCAGTGGGACATAAGATAGACAGACATAGATATGTGGAAAGTCCTGCGAGGTGAGTTTCACATGTTCATTCTCCAGCAAGGGAAACGGGATACAGGAGACTTATGTAACCAACTCAAACTCGACAGTTGGTATGTGGTGGAGGTGGGATTCAATCCAAGGTCCAGTCCCTGCCTCTAACAACCACTGCACCTTACAGCCAAGGCAGATGACATTGTTGGCCCCGTGACCCATGAAATAGAGAACAATGGTGTCCATCTGATGTGGCAGGAGCCCAAGCAGCCCAACGGTCTGATCGTGCTGTATGAAGTGAGCTACCGGCGATACGGCGATGAGGTAAGACCCTTGACACTTGGGCATAAGCCTGCAAGGCTGTCGTTGGTACCTCCTCCCTTTCCTGAAATTCTGGCCCAAACGCTTCTCTTGTTAGATGCTTCCCTGTTAGGACTCAAAGCCTTGAGACATAACTTTCCAGGGAGGTGGGGCAGAAGTGCCAGTCCGCAAACTCCGTTCAGCAGTTTCTCATGTTGCTTTTCAGGTCTGCCCTACAAGCTGAATGATGGCTGCCTGCATTTGTCCTTCCTGGCAGGACAGGAGACTCATCTCAATTTAGAGGGTTATATGAGTCTGGAAATATGTAAATAAAAAACGTAATAAGTGACTTTTTGTTGGGTGCCTGTCTGTCCTACTGGACACTGTGCAGGCTGAGGGGTGAGCACCAAGATGCACATGACATGGGATCCAAGAACAGAAAGCTGCCAAGCCACCCCGAGGGCTCACTGTGTGCCATGCACATGCTAAGGTCTTTACATACAGTGTCTCATTTATTGTATTTAAGCACATCTAAGATGTGATTAGAGGCCGTGTTATTTTTATGGACCGTTAAGAAACAAAAAAAGATACAGCCACCTCTAACTGTGAGGTGGTGTTACCTCTAAATGTGTTCCAATTCTAGAAATGTCAAAATGTGAAGATGATATGCCCGTTGGATCTGATGGAGTGCAGTAAATGCTCAGAATAACTCAGTGAGCTTTGTACTGAGGCTTCTAGAATTTAAGTTGTGTCCAAAGCTGTAAGAATAGAGTCAGAATACAAATCCAAGTCTATCCAGGGGTTGGCAATGGTAAAGGGCCAGCTAGTAAATATGTTTGGCTTTGTGGCCAGTATTTGTTGCAAATACTCAACTCTGCCATTGTAGCGTAAAAGCCACCATATAGATGATGTATAAATGAATGGGTGTGGCATGTGCCAATAAAACTTTATTTTTTAATATATTTTATTGATTATGCTATTACAGTTGTCGCATTTTTTCTCCCCTTTATTCCCCTCTGCCCTGCACCCCTCCTCCCACCAGCATTCCCCACCTGCCTTAGTTGATGTCCATGGGTCGTACATATAAGCTCTTTGGCTTCTCCATTTCCCGTACTATTCTTAACGTCCCCGTCTATTTTGTACCTACCATCTATGCTTCTTATTCCCTGTACCTTTTTCCCCATTCTCCCCCCACCTCCTCCCCACTGATAACACTCCATGTGATCTCCATTTGTGATTGTGTTCTTGTTCTAGTTGTTTGCTTAGTTTGTTTTTGCTTTTGTTTATGTTTTTAGGTTCAGTGGTTAATAGTTGTGAGTTGTCATTTTACTGTTCATATTTTTTATCATCTTCTTTTTCTTAGATAAGTCCCTTTAACATTTCATATGATAAGGGCTGGGTGATGATGAACTCCTTTAACTTGACCTTATCTGGGAAACACTTGATCTGCCCTTCCATTCTAAATGACAGCTTTGTTGGATAGAATCCCCTTGGATATAGGTGGCCATTGCCTTTCGTGACTTTGAATACTTCTTTCCAGCCCCTTCTTGCCTGCAAGGTTTCTTTTGAGAAGTCAGCTGATAATCTTATGGGAACGCCTTGGTAGGTAACTCTCTCCTTTACTCTCACTGATTTTAAGATTCTCTCCTCATCTTTAATCTTGGGTAATGTGATTATGATGTGCCTTGTGTGTGCTTCCTTGGGTCCAACTTCTTTGGGACTCTCTGAGCTTCTTGGACTTCCTGGAAGTCTATTTCCTTTGCCAGATTGGGGAAGTTCTCCATTATTTGTTCAAATAAGTTTTTGATTTTTTGCTCTTCCTCTTCTCCTTCTGGCACTCCTGTGATTTGGATGTTGGAATGTTTCAAGTTGTCCTGGAAGTTCTTAAGCTTCTGCTCAGTTTTTTGAATTCTTGTTTCTTCATTCTGTTCTGGTTGAATGTTTATTTCTTCCTTGTGCTCCAAATCACTGATTTGAGTCCTGGTTTTTTTCACTGTTGGTTCCTTGTATATTTTTCTTTATTTCACTTTATGTAGCCTCTACTTCTTCCTGTATTTTGTGACCATACTCAGCCATTTCTGTGAGCATCCTGATTATTGGTGTTTTCGATTCTGATAGGTTGGCTATCTCTTCATCACTTAATTCTGTTTTTGGAGCTTTGATCTCTTCTTTCATTTGGGCCATATTTTTTTGTCTCAGTGTGCCTATTACATTTTAAGGGGCAGAACCTTAGGCATTCGCCAGGGCGGGGCAACCCATGTTGCTGCTTTGTGGTGCTGTCTGTGGGGGAGGGGTCAGAGAGGGAATAATGCCACTTGCTTGGCTCTGGGCCCAGTTTCAGTCACTTCCCCCGCTACCCACAAGCAAATTGGGCCCTTCTGATGCTGATTCTCAGGTACGTGGGCTTGTGTACATTCTAGAACCCTGTGGGTCTCTCCAACAAACTCACCTGTGAGGCTGGGAGTTTCTTCCACTACTACAACCCCCAGAGGTTTTTACAGTTAGAGGTTTTGAGGCTTTATTTGCCTGGTGCTGGAACCCTGGGTTTGGTGGTCTGCCTGGATCCTCGGTTGTTCCTCCCAGTTTATCTGCATGCAAATGTAGGACTGCCCGGTCCTCCAGCTGCTACCTTGCCCACTCGGTCGTCTAGCCACTGCCTTGGCTGCCCATTGCTGCCCCTCCTAGCAGTCTGAGTGGATGATTTTTCTTTAACTCCTTGGTTGTTGGACCTCCATACAGTTCGATTTTTGGCAATTTTGTTTTTAAATTTGTTGCTGTCCTTCTTTTGCTTGTGGGAGGAGGCAAAGTGTATCTACTTACTCCTCCATCTTGGTCAGAAGTCCCAATAAAACTTTATTTACAAAAGCAAGCAGTGGGCCAGATTTAGCTTGTGGGCCATAGTTTGCCAGCACCTAAAACTGCCTGATTTCTTGGACCTTCGGTGATCCTGTAATCAGGTGGGCACAGTATGGCTTCCCCAAGCCAGAAAGATCAGGTGGGCCTCCCACTGTTGACCCCTCCTGGGACCACCTCTACTCTTGGTGCCCCAATATTCAGCTTTGACAATGATTTAAAACTGAAATCATCAAACTACAGGCCTGTGGTCAGAATCTGGCCTGAGGCCTGTTTTTATACAGCTGCAGAGGGCTGTAAAAAGAAATAAAGAAGAATGTGCTCAGTGTGAGCACAGTGGCCAAACAAAGCAACCGTGCAGGAGGGGCCCCTCGGGGTTGCAGACAGAGAGGCATGGCTCATGGGGGGTCATTGGGGCAAGACTTGTTAATATCTTAACCTGTGTATGTTGATACCATATGTCCCAAAGGAATTATTCAGAATGAGGGGTGGTAATAACTTTATTAGTAAGATTTTCATCAGCAGCAAAAAGTGCACACATGCAAGATGTATGTCTGTTGGAAATGGATACGTAGAAAATGGTATATCCAGAAAACAGGTGGATGCACAAGTATTTATTTATTGATTTGTTTTAATTCTCACCTAAGGACTTGCTTATTGATTTTTAGAGAGAGAGAGAAACAGCAGGAGAGAGAGAGGGAGGGAGAGAAACATTGATGTGAGAGAGAAACATCAATTGATTGCTTCTTGTGCATGCCCCAGCCAGGTCCGAATCCGCAACCCAGACATGTGCCCTGACCTGAAATTGAGCCCTTGCCCTTTTGGCCCATGGGACAACGCTCCAACCAACTGAGCCACACTGGCCAGGGCTGGATGTACAGCATTTTACAAGGGTGTTTGGGAAGACCTTTGTTCCATATAATGTGCAGGTCGAGATTACAGGCTCCAGGCTTTAGATCCTCATATTCTACCAACACTTCAGAAACCCTCCCACCCTCATCAGACTAGCTTATGGCACAAGGGAAGCTTATTAACTCCCATAACTGAACAATTTAAGGAGTTCAGGCATGGATGGATCCAGAATTCCTTTGGATCAGTTGCATCTTGAGGGTCCTTGCAGTGAGCTGAGCAGCTCCTGATTGTCCTCTGGTTTCCGTGGTCCAAAGCCTCATATCCTCTCAGCATCAATGCTGCCAGAAGAGAGAGTCTGAGGCCAGGGGACATTCAGGCACCAATCCTATGGCCAGCGAGTGCTGTGCTACTGATGGCCTCAAGCATGACGATTTTTTCATAACAGCTTTATTGAGGTACATTCACAGGCTGTAAAATACACCCATTTAACATGTACAGTTCAGTGGTTTTTAGTGCATTTACAGAATTGTGGAACTGTCACCACAGTTGACTTCTAATATTTTCATCACCCCCAAAAGAAACCTCATATTCACCTTAGGCATCACCCCCTAATCTTCCCGGCCTCTCTGTCTTCACTTTCTGGCCATCACTTCTCCACTCTCTGTCTCTGTGGATTTGCCTACTCTGAACAGGTCATGTGAATGGATCATGTAATATGTGGCCTTTTGTCACTGCCTTCTTTCATTAGCGTAATAGTTTCAAAGCTCATCCATATTGTAGCTTATATCAGTACTTACTCCTTTTTATGACTGAAGAATATTCCAGTGTATGAATGGACCATGTTTTGTTTTTCCATTCATCCATTGATGGACACTTTGGTTATTTCCATCTTTTGGCTGGTAGGAATCATGCTGCTGTGAACATTTGTATACAAGTTTTTTTGTGGGCACATGTTCCCTGTTCTCTTGGGTGCATACCTAGGAGTGGAGTTCCTGGGTCATATGGTAATGCTACATTTAACTTTAGAGGAAATGCTAAGCTCTCTCCCAAAGCAGCTGCACCATTTTATATTCCTTTTTGTTTTTTAAGTATTTTAAAAAATTAACTGATGCTCAGTTACAGGTGTCCTCATTTCCCCCCATTATTTTTCCATGCACTACACTCCCCCATCTTCCACATGCAGTTCCCTCCCACCCCGTTGTCTTTGTCCACGCCTTCTTTATACACACATGTTCCTTGGCCCTTCCCCTTTCCACCAGTTGTCCCCCTTCCCCAGCCCCTCTGGTCATTGTCAGTGTGTTCTTTATTTCAGTGTCTCTGTTTCCATTTTGCTCGCATGTTTGTTTTATTGATTAGGTTCCACTTATAGGTGAGATCGTATGGCATTTGTCTTTCACCGCCTGGCTTACTTCACTCAGCATAATGCTCTCCAGTTCCATCCATGCTACTGCGAATGGTAGGAGTTCTTTCTGCTGTGTAGAATTCCACTGTGTAAATGTACCGCAGTTTTTTGATCCATTCATTTACTGGTGGGTATTTATGCTGTTTCCAGCACTTGGCTATTGTAAATAATGCTGCAGTGAACATTGGGTGCATAGGTTCTTCAGAATTGGTGATTCAGGATTCTTAGTATAATCCCAGCAGTGGAATCGCCAGGTTGAAAGGCAGTTCCATTTTTAGTTTTTTGAGGAAATTCCATACAGTTTTCCACAGTGGCTGCACCAGTCTGCATTCTCACCCCTCAGTGCACTAGGGTTCCAGTTTCTCCACAGCCTTGCCAGCACTTGTTGTTTGTTGATTTGTTTCTGATGGCCATTCTGACCAGTGTGAAGTGGTATCTCACTGTGGTTTTAATATGCATCTCTCTGATGGCTAGTGATGCTGAGGATCCTTTCATATGTGTCTGGGCCCCTGTGTGTCTTACCTGGAGAAGTGTCTATTAAAGTCCTTTGCCCTTTTTAAAATTGGATTGTTTGTCTTCCTGGTCTAGAGTTGCATGTGTTCTTTATATATTTTGGAAATCAAATCAAACCTTTGTCTGAGGTATCATTGGCAAATATATTTTCCCATATGGATGTTTCCCTTTTGATTTTGCTGATGTTTTCTTTAGTTGTGCAGAAACTTTATTTGATGTAGTCCCATTTGTTTACTCTTTCCTTTGCTCTAGGGGACATGTCAGTGAAAGTATCACTGTGTGGAATATCTGAAATTTTCCTGTGTATGTTCTCCTCTAGGATGCTTATGGTGTTAGAAGTTACATTTCAGTCTTTTATTCATCTTGAGTTTATTTTTCTGTATGGTGTAAGTTGGTGGTTGAGTTTCATTTTTTTGCATGTAGCTCTCCAGGTCTTCCAACACCCTTTGTTGAAGAGGCTATTTTTATTCCATTTTATGTTCCTGTCCACTTTGTCAATTATTAATTGACCATACAGACAAGGGCTTATTTCTGGGCTCTCTATTCTGTTCCATTGATCTATGTGTCTATTCTCATGCCAGTACCAGGCTGTTTTGATAACAGTGGCCTTGTAATATAGTTTGATGTCAGGTATTGTGATCCCTCCTACTTTGTTCTTCTTTCTCAAAATTGCTGCAGCTGTTTGGGGTTGTTTATGGTTCCACATAAATTTTTGAAATGTTTGCTCTATATCTAAAATATGTCATTGGTATTTTAATAGGAATTGTGTTGAATCATTAAGTTGTTTTGGGTAGAATGGACATTTTGATGATGTTAATTCTTCCAATCCATGAACATGGGACATGCTTTCATTTGGTTGTATCTTCCTTAATTTCTTTCTTCAGTGTTGTGTAGTTTTCTGCATACAGGTCTTTTACCTCCTTGGTTAGGTTTATTCCTAAGTACTTTATTTTTCTCTAGCAAATGGGATTTTTCCCCTAATTTTTGTTTCTGATATTTTGTTGTTAGTATACAAAAATGCCTTTAATTTCTGGATATTAACTTCATATATCCCATTGTTTAGTCAAATTTACTTATTAGGTTGAGTAGTCTTTGGTGGAGTGTGTAGGGTTTTCTATGTACACTGTCATGTCATCTGCAAACAATGACAGTTTTACTTCCTCCTTTCCAATTTGGATGCCTTTTATTTCTTCTTGCCTGATTGCTGTGGCTAAGACTTCCAATATTATGTTGAATAGCAGTGGTGCAGTGGACATCCTTGTCTTGTTCCTGATCTTAGCGCAGAAGCGTCTAGTTTTTGCCCATTGAGTATGACTTTGGCTGTAGGATTCTCATATGTGGCTTTTACTATGTTGAGGAATGCTCCCTCTGCTTCCACTTTGCTGAGTGTTTTTATCAAAAATGGGTTCCATACCTTATCAAATGCTTTTTCCATATCTCTTGAGGTGATCATGTGATTTGTTTTCCCTTTTGTTTATGTAGTGCATTATGTTTATTGATTTGCAAATATTATACTTATCCTTGCATCCCTGGGATGAATCCCACTTGATCATGGTGTATGATCTTTCTGGTGTATTGCTGGATATGGTTTGCTGATAGTTTGTTGAGGATTTTTACGTTTATGTTCATCAGTGATATTGGCCTGAAGTTTTCTTTCTTTGTTGTGTCTTTATCTGGTTTGGGGATTAGGAAGATACTGGCCTCATAAAAAGAGTTTGGGAGTCTTCCCTCTTTTAGGATTTTTTGGAATAGTTTGAGAAGGATTGGGGTTTATTCTTTCTTAAATGTAAAATTCTCCTATGAAGCCATCTGGCCCAGGGCTTTGGTGTGCCAGGAGTTTTTTGATTACTGCTTCAAATTCACTAGCTGTTATCAATCTTCAGGCTTTCTACTTCTTCTTGGTTCAGTTTTGGAAGATTATGTTTCTAGGAGTTGTCCATTTCATCCAGGTTTTCAAATTTCTTGGCATATAGTTGTTTGTGGTAATTTCTTACAGCACTTTGTATTTCTGTTGTATCAGTTGTAATTTTTTCTCTTTTGTTTCTGATCTTATTTATTTGGGTCTTCTTTTTTTTTCTTGATAAGTCTGGATAAAGGCTTGTCGATTTTGTTTATCTTTTCAAAGAACCAGCTCTTGGATTTATTGATCCTTTGAATTGTTATTTTAGTCTCTATGTTGTTTAATTCTGCTCTGATGTTATTTCCTTCCTTCTACTTGCTCTGGGCTTTGTTTGCTGTTGTTCCTTCAGTTCTTGTAGCTGTAGGGTTAGGTTGTTTATTTGAAATATTTCTATCTTTTTTAGGTAGACTCGTAATGCTACACACTTCCCTCTCAGGACTGCTTTCACTGTATCTCATAGGTTTCGGACTATTGTGTGTTCATTTTCATCTGTTTCCAGAATTTTTTAAATTTTTTCTTGATCTCATTATTAACCCATTCATCGTTTAATAGCATACTGTTCAGTCTACATCAATTTGAATGTTTTTGAGTTTTAGCTTTGAGGTTGGTTTCTAATTTCAGTACCTTGTGGTCTGAGAAAATGCTTGATGTGATTTCAGTTTTCTTGAATTTGCTGAGGCTTATTTTGTGTCTTATCATGTGGTCTGTCTTTGAAAATGTTTCATGTGCATTTGAAAAGAATGTGTATTTTGCTTCTTTGTGATAAAAGGCTCAATATGTATCAGTTAGGTCCATTTGTTCCAGGACGTGGTTCAGAGCTTTATAATCTTGTCACTATTTTGTTTGGAAGATCTGTCCATTTTTGACAATGGGGTGTTAAAATCCCTTACTATAATTGTGTTGCTGTCTATATCTTTCTTGAAGTCCTCCAAGATTTTCTTAATATATTTAGGTGCTCCTATGTTGGGTGCATATATATTTATAATGTTTATGTCTTTTTGGTGGATTCTTCCCTTGAGTATTATGAAGTGACCTTCTGTGTCTCTTTTTATGGCTTTTGTTTTGAAGTCTATTTTGTCTGATATGAGTATTGCTACCCTGGCTTTTTTTTTTCCTGTCCATTTGCTTGGAATATTTTTTTTCAACCCTTCACTTTGAGTCTGTGTGGGTCTTTGGTTCTGAGGTGGGTCTCTTGTAGGCAGCATATGTGTGGGTCATTGTGTGTCCCCTACTGGGGACCTGGCATGCAACCGAGGCATGTGCCCTGTCTGGGAATTGAACTCGTGACCCTTTGGTTTTCAGGCCAGCAGTCAATCCACTGAGCCACACCAGCCAGGGCACACAATTCTTGCCAGCTTTTACAAAAACCTTTTGGTGTCTATGGAGAAAGGTGTGTCAGGTTCTAGTTCAGGAGTATCAAACTCATTTTCACCAAGGGCCACATTAGCCTTGCGGTTGCCTTCAAAGGACTGAATGTAATTTTAGGACTGTATAAATGTAACTACTCCTTAACTGTTAAGGAATTGAAATTAAATTTGGCCCTTTAAAGAGAACAGCAAGGCTGATGTGGCCCCTGTGAAAATGAGTTTGACAGCCCTGTTCTAGTTCCTTCCATCATGCTCCCTTCTCATCCGTACCCTAGGCCTCGGGCGAGTGACTGAGGTTGGAGGGTGTGTGTCCCCTTTGTCCTGGATAGCTGCCGCCTTTGGTTTCTATATTTGCTTATTTGTCCCTTTCTGCTTGGTGACTCATCCTTCTTGGAAGAACCTTTGGACCGGAGCTCACAGCCTAATCTGTTTTCTAGCTGCTCTTGTCACATGATGAACACGGGAGTCTTTACATTTCTTTCTCTGCCCCTAAGACTTTCCAGGCCAGTTCTCTGCCTGCATTATGAGCCTGAAGTTGTGTTGGAAAGTTTTCACAGTTTGGCCCTGTGCGCATCACACCTTTCCCAATAAGCTCTGGGTTCACCTCTAGACGTGTGTTTACCTCTGGGGTGCATATGCTTATCTTCTCTCTCTTATCAGACACGTAGGTAGGTCCCCAGTGTTTTTACGTGGCAGCAAAGAAAGGTAGCAAAGGGAAGGGAGGGAGGGGAATTTAAATTTATTCTTAAGACACTAAGCCTGTGTATCCATTTGTTTCTAATGAGGTACAGGCCAGCAGGTGTAAGGTAAAGGCCTGATATGTGATTTAGGTGATGTGGGTCCCTTCTTTCCTGCCCTTCTGGGACTTTCTAGAGGCCGGGTGGAAATAGCCCTCAGGGATTACAAGAATTTTTGGAGGCAGACAGTTCGGGCTGAAGAGCTGGCCCTGCCCTTACCATGTAACATTTCACTGCCTCAGCCTCGGGTGTGCCCGAGTTCGTACAGCCCGTGGGCTCAGAACTGCTTCTGCAGCTCAACGTGGTGGGAAAAACATGGGAGGAAGAAGAGCATCGCAGGTACAGGTCAATGACATGAAGTTCAGCGTTCCACCCCCACCGTGTTTGTGGACACACAGCCATGCCTGTTTACAGATGTTACAAATTGGGGGGTTGGTTTCTGACTGCTTTTGCTCCTTGTGATGGCAAGGTTCAGTTGGTGACAATGACCACCTGTCCCCTTGAAGCTGAGAATATTTACTGCCTGGCCCTTTACAGCAGAAGTTCACCGACTCTGGGGCCTCACTTTCCTCACCTCTGAGGAGGGACTAAGCTGTGGGGCTGCAGAGGGTTAAATGAGGTGACCCAGGCCAGATGGCCAACCTGGTCAAGGAAGACGGGCTGTCACAGACCGTGAGAACTCCTTGTGCGTTGTTTCTGAGCAGACCCTGTCTGTGACTGTCTCACCCAGGCCGCATGCACCTGAGTGTGTGAAGCACAGCCCCCCACACCCCTCTCTCCTCCTGCCTTCCAGGAGCTGCACCAGTGTGTCTCCCGCAGGAGTTTTTCTGTGGATGGGGGCTGTAGGCTGCGCGGGCTGCTGCCGGGGAATTACAGCGTGCGGGTACGGGCCACCTCCCTGGCGGGCAATGGCTCCTGGACGGAAACCACCTATTTTTATGTGACAGACTATGGTGAGTCTGCATGGCAGCCTGGACAAGCTGGGTCTGTGCTTGCTGATGGGAACAACAGCACATTTCAGAGAATAGTGGGGGGAGGTTGGAGGCTAGGCGGGCTGGCCCTGGACATGACCTCTGGCTACACCAGTGGCTGCTGTATAATTGGGGTGAAGTGCTTGCCCTCTCTGAGCTTGTACTTCCTTATCTGTCTATGGGGGTAATAGTAGGACCACCTCTGGAGGTAAAGGAAGGTTTCCATGACATCATGGAGGTCATGTGGCCTGGAACAGGACAAGACTGATAAGCCCATCGGCCCCTTTGAACTGGTGTTTCGATCTCTGTTATTAGACGGGCCATGTCCTCCCACGGAGGATGCTCTCGATGTTCACGCCGTAAGTGCCGCCCCTGGGCCAGTAGGACACACTGCACAGCAGGGTGGTGAGAGGTGGGGAAGGCAGAGCTGGTCAGGGAGTGCTTCCTTGGAGCCGGTGCCCAGCTGGCTGAGACCTGAAGAATGTACAAACCAGGGCAAAAGAGGACGTTTAGTCTGGCACGTGGCGGGAGCCTAGACTCTGGAATGAGAAACAGACAGACAGCTTGGATGGAGGGGAGGCTCTGGACTGGGGGGAGGAGCAGGGGCTTGGTGGGGAGGGATGAGGTGTGGCTTCTGCTTGGCTGGCTGGATGCCCAGAGACCTGGCACAATGGGAGTGTGCAAAGTGGGGGTGATTCTTGTCGGTGTAGCTCTGCTCAGGGTCAGGACTAGGATGAGAGTTTTGACCCCAGCTGGGTGTCCTGCTCCATGCTTTTGACACTGCCCACTGGGGTCACCACAGAACCCACCAGGATGAGAGTGCAGCTGCCAGTGAGATGGCTGTCACCGAGATGCCAGGTGCAAGTTTCGGGGTTTTCCAGGCCACCTGCACTTCTGGCCAGCTGGCCACAAATTTGGGGATTCCCATGACCCTTTCTGTTATGTCATTTCTGTTAGATCATTTGCTAGAATGGCCCACAGAACTTAGGAAAGTGCTATAATCACAAAGACAGTTTTACTTTAAAGGGTGTGAGTCAGGGCCACTCCATTGAAGAGACACAGGACAAGGGCCAGGAGGCCTCTGGACACGGGGCTGCCATTCCCTGTCCATCGACAAGGACACCTCGAGTCACCCTCTTGGCATGTACATGTGTTCATCCTCTCAGCTTTACTGTCAAGAGTTTTTATTGGGGTTTTACTACCTAGGTGTGATTGATCAAATCATCAGCCACATGACTGAACTGAATCTTGAGCCCTGCTCCCCTCTCTGGAGGTCATGCTGGCGGAAAATCCCCCCGACCCTGGCCCCCTGATCACATGCTTGCTATGCTTGTAACCGGCCCCGTCCTGAGGCGCCTCACCTCCTGACATGAACTCAGGTGTCTTCTAGGAGGCTCATCAAGAACAAAGACACTCCTACTACTCAGGGTATCCAAGATTTGGAGTCTCTCTCCAAGAAGCAGGGACTCCATGGATGAAACTCACAGGAAAATACTCTGAGTGGGAAAGGTGTTTATAACACATGGGCAGGCAGTTAACACCCTGAACACAAAAGGAAGGTACAGCTGACTCCCGAACTGCACAGGTCTGTGTGTACTCTAAGAAATTAAGCAATGTGTTTTCTCTTCCTCATGATTTTCTTATTAATGTTTTCTTTTCTCTAGCTCACTTTATTGTAAGAATACAGTATATGATACATAGAACATGCAAAGTATAGGCTATTAGCAGTTGAGTTTTGGAGGAGTCAAAAGTTAAATGCAGATTTTCAGCTGTGGAGGGGGTCGGAGCCCTGACTCCTGTGTTGTTCAAGGGTCACTTACCTCTTATATGAGTAAAAGATAAATGTCCTAACATTAAAAATAAGCAAGGAATGCAGAAAGCCTGTGTAAAAATAAATAGAAAACATAAGGAAAAATTGTCAAACCTCACTAAAAAAGAAAAATGCAAATTAGAACAAGTTGTAATCTTCAACTTGTCAAACTGGCAAAGTTTTTGTTGGTTTCTTCTTTACAATTACAGTGCTTAGTGCTGTCCAAGAGTTTAGACACATGGAATTTTTTTTTTTTTTATGGTTGGTCAGTGCTAAAATGTAGTACTTAAATAATATGCATTAGAAATCTTATCAGTGATCTTACTATTAGAGCCAACAATTCTTGTTCTAGAAATGTACCCTATGGAAAAAATCAGAAATGTTTTAAAAAGATACGTTCGAGGAAATCCAGCAGAGTGTCACTCACAATAGCCAAACGCCTGGGGAGTTCAGTGTCGCACTTGAGAGGACTGGCGGCACTCACACAATGCCAGGCAAGGGGCACAGGCCCTCTGGCAGTGTCAGAGTCCTTGTGTGACTGTCAGCTCCTCAAAGATGCAACTAACAGCCTGCTGTAGACAGGAAGTCTTACCAATAACATAAACAGTCGGCCCACACATTTTGTATGTTCTACATATTATATACTGTATTCTCACAATAAAGTGTGCTAGAAAAAAGAAAATGTTGAGAAAATACATTTACAGTACTGTGTATTTATTGAAAATAATCTATGTATAAGAGGACCCATGCAGTTCAAATCTGTGTTGTTCAAAGGTCAACTATACTTTTTAAAGAAATTCTTGATCATAAAACAAGGAGGGAGGCGAGGCACCATGGTGCAGAACTGAAGGAGGTGCTGTCTGTCGGGGGCTGCCCCTGCCCTTGTGTGACCCAGAGCAAGAGCTGCTTTCTTTCGGATTTTGCACCCAGGGGACCTCCCTTTTGTCCCTATAGTTTTGGCCGCCACTGGAAGCTGAGGAGCGAGCAGGACTGTAGGGTCTGGGAAGCAGAGATGGGGGTACATCATGCTGAGTCCTAACCACTTGGTCGCCTCCGGGTTTCCTGCTCTTTAGGAAAAAGGGAGGGGAGGAGGGACATTTAAACACCTGCACACACAGCTGCACATGACTACACCCTTTCCGTTTCCCACATCACATTTGATCACTAAACATTTGTGGGGACCTTCAGCCAGCCAGGAGCCACTGGAGACGGCTCTAATGGTTTGCTTTTTGTTGGGGAGGTACAGGAGGACAAGACGTCTCAGGCTAGACCTGGCCCCCAAAGGCAGTGTGGGGCATTGGTCGGACTCACTCCAACGGCCTGGGTCGGACGCATGCCGCTCTGTGGGTCAGTTCTGGGACCGTGGGCCGGATCTCTCCCTTCCTTGCCCCTCCGTTTCCTAGCCTGCTAACTGGTGTTAGTCGGAGTACCTTCCGCCTTGGCTTATGGGACAGTTAAATAAGATTGCTGTGCAAAGCACTTTGAACAGGGCCTGGTTCTTAGTGAGTATTGAGTAAACTACTATTATTAAAAGGCCCAGATGACCAGATTCCTTCCCTAGTTTTCCAAACCCGTTTTCTTCCTCGGCTTGGAAGAATTTGGAGACATGGGCATGTTAACAATCTCAGACAACTCAGCCTTGTACGTGAATTTAAAAAATAAAGGCCACGTAACGTTTCTTCAGCTATGTAGTCAAACGGGTTCTTTGGGGGACGTGCACTTTTTTCCGCCCAGTATTCTTCAAAGGTTCATGGGCCGGCCATCCAGTGAGGAGGGGCAGGACCTTCTAGCACACACAGGGCCCTTCCTGGTGGATTTGTCGTTTGTCAGAATCAAGGCAGGCTATTTAATTTGCAGGGCTCAGAAAAAAAATGAAAATGCAGGGCCCTTGTTTTAAAATTAAGACTTTCAAGATAGTGACTATGGAATATTAAACCCAAAGCACAGCCCTTCTGAGTGTGGGGCTGTGGGTGGCTGCCTGGCTTGCATGGCTGTGAAGCTGGCTCTGGGTGGGAAGAGAGGCCTGGCAGCAGGCAGTGGAATGGGGGTCAGGGCGTGCTTCCAGAATGCTGACCGCTGAGCCTGCTGCCCAGCCCCACAGAGCCAGATGGTGTTTCAGGACTGCTGGGAAGTAGGTTCTAGGAAACCAGCAGAGAACCTCAGGGACGGAAGACGGGAGAAAGGTGTGTGTGGCCCACCTTTATATTTGTAGATGCGGCTGTGATATGAACACATTTCGATACAAAACATGTGTTTTCTTATTGTATTTCAGTAGTCCCCTCACCAGACATTGCAAAAATTATCATCGGCCCCCTCATCTTTGTCTTCCTCTTCAGTGTTGTGATTGGGAGTATTTACCTGTTCCTGAGAAAGAGGTTAGTGTGGTGGTGGATGGTTAACTGGCTCTGCAGAAAAATTAAGCCTAGAGCAATACACAGACGTAGTAGATACAGCTGTATCTAAGAAGCACACACTTTCCAGTTATGATCGTAAGGCAATATACTGTCCAGTTTATTGTAATTTTCCTCACCAAGCGCTTCCAGATGGAAGCGCTTTTTCCCCTGAACCTTTGTGTCTGTAGCCAGCCTGTGGTTGCTGATAGACAAGAGTTCGTTTTGTTTATGTTGAAGACTAGGCCAGAAATGAAGAGACATACATGTTCCTCAATCACAGGAGTGGCTTTGCGGAATCAGCTGCCTAGTAATCCTTAAATACTTCATATTTTCCCAATGTTTTGTGCCATTTACAACATCATGACTACAGATGACATGTTTAAGTTTGTTCTGCATTATTAATATTTTTTTCCATCACTTGTCAAACCCAGACAAACAACAGAACAAGAAATCCAGTCTTAGTTTGTAGTGTTTGCCTATTTCTGTGGTGTGAATACTCCCACCATGATCGATTTCAAGCTACAGACATGACGTCTCTGAGTGCAGAGCTGGGGGGTGCACAGCTGGGAGGGACGTGCAGCGGCCCTGACGCCTGGCGTCGCTGCCAAATGCTCACAGCACTGTGAGAAGTGAGTCCATGCAGGCAGCCTTCGGAGTGCTGATTGTAGTGAGGTGTAGTGTGATAATGGGGAAGTGGTGAGTTTTGAATGGCATCATCTTTGCTTTTAATATAGTTTATTTAATTGTAAGCCTATCTAATTTATTTTTGAATGATGGTTTATTTAAAAACTGGCTTGCACGGTTCCCAAAATTTAACCGTTGTTTCTCGTGAGCTGGGATGAGATGACCCCAGAACAGCACTGGGACGTGGCGGGGGTACTGCTGCAAGGTGCTGCTTACACTGGGGAGGCCTGGGGGAACCTCAGCTGGAATGCCTCCCTTTTCCTTTTCCAGGCAGCCGGATGGGCCGCTGGGACCGCTATATGCTTCTTCAAACCCTGAGTACCTCAGTGCTAGTGATGGTGAGTACCATCCTCTTACCTATGCGTGGCCAGAATCCTACTGTCTGGTTTCCTTCGCCACTATTGTCAAGTGAAAGTCAAGGGTTGACACCCCAAGAGGCTGAGACCAGCCCTCTTGTTCACTGGAGCTGAAGACCTGCCCCTTGCTGCAGAACCCCCTCATGGGGAGCAGTCATAGACACCTGCTGACTGGCACCTGTGTGGATGGGCTGGTCCAGCCAGTGCGGGACCTGTGAGCTGGGCTGGGCTGGGCTGGGCTGGGAGGCTGAGAACCTGGTGCCCCAGCTGTGGGGGTGTGGACCTTGAGGCCTGTGCCAGACAGAGTGCTAAGGGTCAGAGCTAGAAAGCTGTGTCTGAACTTGGTGCCCCTGCCGGGAGGTGGGAATTGGAAGCCAAAATGGGAGATTGTGGATTGTGAGCAAGATGAGAAGCAGGGACAAGATTGGGCGGATGGGAGGCAGTGTGGGTGCTAGGGTCACACCTGCTGTCGCTGGCTGCTGAGAAGGAATGTGATGCTGGGGGCAGGAGCACCGGTCTGATGCCCGTATTTCCCTTGGTCGCACCAAAGGACTGGCTGCCTTCCCAGGGAAAGGCGTCTGTTGCATTGCAAGTTTCTAAACTGCTTCATGCAGCAAAAATCAAAAAGCAACTTTCAAGCCATGGGTACCCATTGCCCAGCAGGATGCTGGCTGGGGACACAGGGGTGGGTGGTGTTTTTAAGGGTACCCCCGATTTGTTTTAATTGGGTCTGATGCAGGCATGGTTGTGACTGTCATGAAGGAAGATGTTTTTGCTCATAGTCCCCAAGAAATAGGAGGCACGTACCCCCACCAGGCCCATCAGGAGGCAGTGTGGTTTCCATGGGGAAGAAAGGGTGAGGCAGGGTGAGTGGGATCAGAACCAGCTTTTGTGAATCATTTCGGCCACTCTGGGGCACGGGCCGCCCTGTTGTCGGGCACCTGCCCTGGGCTGAGTAGTGATGATGGCAGGGGGATGGTGGCCCTGAGGGTGAGAGCTCCCCGCGGCAGGTGGTTGGGGGTGTGGGCTCTGGATTGGCTGGTTTGCACGGAGCTCCTGGGAGTCGTGACCTCTCTAGGAGTGGGCTGCCCCGCAGCTGGGGGCAGGGTGGGGGCAGCACAGCCCTTCAAGGACACACTGGGCCCTCGGATGTCAGAGCATCAGATCACAGAAACTAGAAAAGGTGGTTGTTGCAGGTGGGAATGTGCAGAGGGCACAGGAGTGGGAGGGAATAAGCATTGATCTGGGAGCCTCCTCTCCCTGTTTGGGAATGGTGCTGAGATTGCACACCCAAGAGGGGAGCTGGTCCTTAGGGCTGCTCTTGGGTCCCAGGTTTGGGGGTGAGGCTGTGATGCTGTTCAGTGCTGTCTCTGCACCCTGCCATTCTGCTTCCTCCTGGGAATACACCAAAGACTGAGGGCACAAAGGCACCCAGTCTGGGCTGGAAATTCTGATTCAAGGGTCTCGAAGGTTGGGAAGGCCTGAGCTAAGGTGTACACACAGGGAAAGATCCAAGCTCAGGGGCCTGGCAGGCAGGGTGCCTCTACTGGGCATCTGTGAGTTCTTTGGGGTGCGGAGCTTTTGTGCATTCAGTGTCCTTGTGTGAACTTTTGGTGACTGCAATATTGGCTGTGGCTGCTGTAACCATGTAGTACACACTGGGTGGCTTAGAAAGCAGAGTTTTATTTTCTCACAGTTCTAGACAGTGAGGTTTTGTGGCCAGAGTGATAGCAAGGCCGTCTTCTCCCTCCACACATGGTCGTCCCTCTGTGTGTCATTGTCCTGGTTTTCTTTTTTTACAAGGATACTATTCAAGTTGGCGTAAGGCCCACCCTAACTAATGACCTCATATTGCCTTGATTTTTTCCTCTAAAGATGTTTTTTCTGCTACGTCAGTCACATTCTGAGGTCCCAGGTTAGGGTTTCCACAGAGGATTTGGGGAGGAACATAGTTCAGCTCATCATAGTGGCCACACAGGGAAGGCAGGAAGCGTCTGGACTCTTCTTACGAGGCTTTCGTGCACGTGTCAGTGTTTACTTGCTGTGTGAAAAACTGCCCCAAACAGTGGCATAAAACCACCAACTCATTAGCTCCCAGCTGGGTGGGTCTGCCCCCAGGGCTGTGCTTGGCTGGGCAGTTCTCCTGGTCTTGCTGATGTGGCTGCCCCTGCCTGGGGGTCAGTGGATTCAGGGTGGTCCGGGATGGTGTTTCACAGGCTAGGCGGTCCCCCAGCCCCTCGGTACCAGCCTTAGTTGGGAAATGGCACCCTTGGACTGTGCATCTCTGAATCACACAGATAGGATGGGGATGCAGGCTGAGCAGGCACTTACTGTAGGACCCTGGACTGGCGTGGCTGGCCCCTTTCTGAGCCTTTGCCATCCCCTCTGTGATAGCAGGGACCCACGCTTGTCCTGTTCTTGGTGGTGTGCCTGGCACAGGTCCTGGGCCACAGGAGTCAATGAGCATTTGTGGGGGCTGGGGGGGCCCCCAGGATGCTGTGTAGATAAGTGAGGAGTAGTGTTCCCATGTTCTGTGTATGTGCCGGACGAGTGGGAGGTGCCTCGGGAGAAGATCACCCTCCTGCGGGAGCTGGGGCAGGGCTCCTTCGGCATGGTGTACGAGGGCAACGCCAAGGACATCATCAAGGGCGAGGCAGAGACCCGAGTGGCAGTGAAGACAGTCAACGAGTCAGCCAGCCTGCGGGAGCGGATCGAGTTTCTCAACGAGGCCTCGGTCATGAAAGGCTTCACCTGCCATCACGTGGTGAGTCCCGAGTTTGCCCTGGGAGCAAAGTCTGCTTTTGTTAACCAGAGCTGAGGTTCAGGCTACAATAAAGAATGAGATGCACTTATTTGAGCAAAAAGTTGAAACCTGAGAGACCCTGATTCGGACAGCAACTACACTGTGCAGAGAGAACAAAGAAGGGCAGGGTTTGTAGAGGCAAACACCCGGAGTGTCATTTTTCCTGCAGATGAAGGGTGCTGGGTGGGTTGCCTGGGCTTGGTTAGTTACAGTAAGCAGAGGAGGGCGTGAAAACTATAAGCAGATGGTCAAGTCCCTGTGTTGTTCCAGGATGTTATGGCTCAGCTTGAGCTGAGTTTAGCAGCATGTTAGCAATTTAGTAGCAGCTCTGAGAGCGGAGGCACAGTCTTGCAGAGGCCCTCCTTCCCTAAGATCCTCCTTTAAGTGACACTTTTAGCAATGCTTGTTAAGCTGTTACTTCCCCCCCCCCATTATCTCTTCCTCATCTGTCAGTTCCCTGGTCTTGCTCTGCTCCATGAGGAAGGTGGGTGCAGGCCCCCTGCCCAGCCCCTACCCTTCTAAGCATCCTAAAAGTGGGAGGAGGGTCTCCCTTCTCCAGTCTTACCTCACCTGGAGCCAAACTTTTTCACCCCAGTGCTTTCTGGAGTCTTCCGTCTCATCCTCCTTTCAGCTCCTTTTTAACCCTTAAACACACAGTGGTGCCCCTCAGCCCACACCCCCTAAGTCAGCACACACTCTCCCCGGCCCCCTGCTTCCCTCGCCTGGTTTCTCCTTGAGCTTTGTGTCCCTTCATCTTTGCCCCGTGCGTATGAGCGGGGCACTTGCTCTGTGCTGAGCCCTGCTCTCATCTCTGCGATGCAGTAGATTTCTGGAGCTTTCAACACAGTGGGTGGAGACAGACTCTAAACCCAACAGGTTCCTGACTAGGAGATGCTGCTACGGCAAATGAGAAAGGAGAGCAGGGTAGGGGGTTGGGAATTCAGGAGTGGGGAGAGTGTGTTTGAACAAAGATTGGAAGGGTATAGGGACAGCATGTGGGCATGTATGGGGACAGAGAGTCAGGCCAAGGGAACAGCGACTGCGTAGGCCTGAAGGTGGAGATGTTGCTCAGAGACATCAAGCAATATCCCATGATTTGCCTTAGAATGTTTCAACATGTGGGCAGGCCTGTGTGTGCCCCCACTCACCAGTCTGTGAGTCCTGAATTCTCCCCCCTTGCTCTCCATCCCCTGGGTGGCAGCCCTGGCATGTGAGCTGGACAGGCCAGGGTTCACCACACATCGCCCAAGAGCAGGGTGCTATGTGTGATCAGACAAGGAGACCTTGGCGAGTTGAAATCTTCCCACGTACCCTCATCCAAGACTCCCACCCACCCCACATCCTTGCTCTCCAGGTCCGCCTCCTGGGGGTGGTGTCCAAGGGCCAGCCGACGCTGGTGGTGATGGAGCTGATGGCTCATGGAGACCTGAAGAGCTACCTCCGTTCCCTGCGGCCTGAGGCTGAGGTGAGCTGCCCTGGCTACCCCACAGGACACTCCCTCCTGGCCATGTGCCCCGGTGTTGCTGAACACAACCTCTCGTTTTGACTTTAGAATAATCCCGGCCGCCCTCCCCCCACCCTGCACGAGATGATTCAGATGGCAGCTGAGATTGCAGATGGAATGGCCTACCTGAACGCAAAGAAGTTTGTGCACCGGGACCTGGCAGCTCGAAACTGCATGGTGGCCCACGATTTCACTGTCAAAATTGGAGGTTTGTTGGGTTTCTGCTTTGGAATGTGTGGCTCAGGCCACGCTTCCTTTCAGAGGGGCTCGTCTGTTGTGGGTTGTGAGAGCTTTTCCCGTGGTGGAGACGGCAGGGTTTCCCATGGGGGCTCGATCCCCACACTGTAATGTTGTTTTCCAGTTTTGAAATCTCTTTTTTCCTTTACTTTTAAGTTTTTAAAAATTTTATTTTTCAGTTGCATTTTACATTCATTATTAATTTGTAGTGGTTGAGACAATCACGTACTTTACAAACTCCCACACTGAGATGGAATTGCGTTCATTCGTTGACTCACTCACTCACTTCTTTGCCCCACACCCGTGCACCTGTGCGTGCAGCCACCGAGCAGGCACCTGCGTGTGGTGATGCAGATGTCACCATGGTTCTTCTGCCCCCGTGAGCTTGCGGCCTTTGTCTGTGCCATCCAGCACAGAAGCCACTGGCCATGTGCGGCCATGTACATATAGATGAACTCACTTTAAGGAAAATTAAAAGTTCAGTTTGTTGGTCACATGGGCCCCATTTCAGCTGCCCAGTGGCTGCCATATGGGACAGTGTGGGTGTCGACCATGTCCATCACCACAGAAAGTTCTGGACAGAGGTGTTCTAGGTGAACAGTGGGGCAGCTCACAAGGTGGAGAAGATGGGGGAGGAGCACCAAGAGACATGGACTTCCGTGACCAGAGGAGGGGCCCCCATCTGAAAGGAGGCACCATTCCCCCCGAGACTCGGGGGGTCAGAAGCTGACCTGAGTGACAGTGTCCCAGCGGCAGTGGGAACCCAGGCAGTGGCCGGAGGGGTGACTGATGTATGAACAAGACGAGTGTGGAGGGGATAGAGCAGCATGAGATGTGAGGCTCAGGCTCACCAGTCATGGTGAGGCATCTGGAAGTTATCCTGCACAGCCAGTGAGGAGCAGGAAGTGATGTGGTTCTACATATGATCCAAAAAGGACATTTCCTTAGCAATCATTGGGAAGCAGGAGATTATATTATTCTATTTCTAATCCCCAAAGATCTTGCCCGACATCAACAAGGGAGGCAGGAAGCAGCAAAGTGATGCTGTCCTATTTATGTAGCTTCTGTTGGGGAGTGGGCTGTCAGGGTCAGGATGGAGGGAGGGTCCAGCAGGTGAAAGAGGGTGGTGGGTCTGGTTGGTTCCAGGGCAACGGAGAGGAATAGAAGTTGGTTAGAGGGGAACGTGGAGGGAGGGTGGGTAGGACTCACCACTGTTACGCATGTGAGGAAAGAGAGTGGTCAAAGGAGGAGCCAACTCTGGGTTTTTGGTGGGGCAGCTGGCTGTTAGGTGGGGCCGTATCCAATGGGGAGCCGTAGAGTGGCTGCAGAGAGTCAACACTTCGGGATGCTTGTGAGTCCTGGGTAGGAAGGAAGCGTTTCTGAGCCTGGGATTCCCAAGCTGTGGCTGGAACGTTGCTTCCTTGCCACTTGGTGGTTCCTTTTCCTTCCTTTAAATGGTGGCCCATCCTCTCCCTCCACATCCCACGGGCACCCTCAGAATCCATTCTCCCGGGATTTGGCCGCCACCCAGGCGAGCATACACCTGGGCCAGGTGAGCCCATCTGAGGGCTCTGCCAGTGGCGAGGCAGTGAGGATGGCAGACATCTGAGCCACAGGCCGAAGGGTAAGAGTTTGTAAACGCTTTGTTGTCAGACTTTGGAATGACCAGAGACATCTACGAAACGGATTATTACCGGAAAGGCGGCAAAGGTCTGCTCCCCGTGCGGTGGATGTCGCCTGAGTCCCTGAAGGATGGGGTCTTCACCACCTCCTCTGACATGTGGTGAGTGGTGCGCGGGCTGCGGGGTAGAACACTGGACTTGAATTTCAGGTTGCTCCACTAGTCTGAGGAAGAGGGGCAGTTGAAACCTGCCTTCCTCACGGCCCTCAAAAAATGAAGGAAGTGTCAGGTCCGAGGACTCTTGAGCAGCTAGCCACTGTTACATTCCACTTGGGACTAATCTTAAAGGCATTTCTGAATGCAGCATAAAAATGGTTTGTTTTTTTTTTTCATTTTTATTTATTTGTTTTACAATTATAGTTGACATTTAGTATTATGTTACTTTCAGGTGTACAGCATAGTGGTCCGATATTTGTAATTATTTACAAAGTGATCCTGCCAGTTGAGTTTAGTACCCACCTGGCACCACACACAGTTATCACAGTTTCACTGGCTTTATTTCCCCTGCTGCACTTTACATCCCTGTGACTGTTTTGTGACCACCCATGTGCACTTCTCAGTCCCCTCACTGTCTCCACCCAGCTCCCCGACCCCCTCCCGTCTGGCAGCCCTCAGTTTGTTCTTCGTATCCATGAGTCTGTTTCTGTTTTGATTGTTAGTTTATTTTGGTTTTTACATTCCTCATGTAAGTGAAATCACAATGTATTTGTCTTTCTCTGTGTGACCCATTTCACTTAGCATAGTACCTGCTAGGTCCATCTGTGTTGTTTGAAATGGTAAGATTTCATTCTATTTTGATGACTGAGCAATATTCCATTATAAATATATGTATTGTACCACATCTTTATCCAATTTTTTATTAATGAGCATTTAGGTTGTTTCCATATTTTGGCTGTTGTAAATATAATGGGTCGATGAATATAGGGGTGCATATATCTTTTCAAATTAGTGTTTTGGATTTCTTCAGGTAAATGTTCAGAGGTGGGTCAAAAGGTAGTTCTACTTCTAATTTTTGAGAAACCTCCATGCTGTTTTCCACAGTGGCTACACCAACTTGCAGTCCCACCAACAACAGTCCATGAGGGTTGCCTTTGTCCACATCCTCGCCAGTGCTTGTTGTTTGTTGATTTTTTTAATGGTAGCCATTCTGACAGGTATGAGGTGGTATCTCATTGTGGTTTTAATTTGCATTTCTCTGATGATTAGTGATGTTGAGCATCTTTATATACGTTAACTGGCCATCTGTATGTCATTTTTGGAGGAATTTCTATTCAGGTCCTTTGCCATTTTTATAATTGGATTGCTTGTTTTGAGGGATTTTTTTTGGTGTTGAGTTGTATGATTTCCTTATGCACTTTGGATATTAACACCTTATCAGATGTATCATTGGCAAATGTCTTCTTCCATTTGGCAGGTTGTCTTTTTTGCTTTATTGATGTACAAAACTTTCTAGTTTGATATAGTTTCATTTGTTTATTTTTTCTTTTGTTTTCCTTGCCTGAGGACTTACGTCAGAAAAAATATTGCTAAGAGAAATGTCATACATTTTACTGTCTTATGTTTTCATTTAGAAGTTTTATGGTTTCATATCCTATTTTTTGAAAATAGTTAAGAAGGTGGTCTAGTTTCATTTTTTTGCATATATCTGTCCAATTTTCCCAACACCATTTATTGAATAGACTGTTTCTTACCTCCTTTGTCAAGTATTAATAGACCGTCTCAGTATGGGTTTATTTCTGGGGTCTGCATTCTGTTCTATTGATCTATGTGTCTGTTTTTATGCCAGTGCCATACTGTTTTGATAATTGTGGCCTTGTAGTATAGTTTGATATCAGGTAACGTGATATCTCCAATTTTACTTTTCTTTCTCGAAATTGCTGTGACTCTTTGGGGTCTTTTGTTATTCCATATAAATTTTACAATTATTTTCCCTGGCTGCTGTGACTCAGTGGATTGAGCTCTGGCCTGCAAACCAAAGGGTTGCCGGTTCAATTCCTAGTCAGGGCACATGCCTGGGTTGTGGCCTGGGTCCCCAGTGGGGGACATGTGAAAGGCAACCACACATTGATGTTTCTCTCCCTCTCTTTCTCCCTCCCTTCCCCTCTCTCTAAAAATAAATAAATAAATAAATAAAACCTTTAAAAAGTATTTAAAAATTTTACAAATATTTGTTCTAGTTCTGTGAAAAGTGCTATTGGTATTTTCATAGGCATTACATTAAATCTATAGATTACTTTTGGTAATTATTCCAGTACATGAGCATGGTATATGCTTCCAGTTATTTATATCTTCTTCAGTTCATTTCTTCAACATCTTATAATTTTCCAAGGATTGTACAAGTCTTTTACCTCCTTGGTTAAATTTATTCATAGATATTTTCTGATGCAATTGTAAATTGGATTGTTATCTTAATTTCCCTTTCTGATAGTTCATTATTAGTCTACAAAAATGCAACTGATTTCTAAATATTAATTTTTGTATCCTGCTACTTTACTGAATTTATTTATCAGTTCTAATTTTTTCTTTTTGGTGGAATCTCTAGGGTTCTTTATATGTAGTATCATGTCATCTGCAAATAATTACAGTTTTACTTCCTCCTTTTCAATTTGGATGCCTTTTATTTCTTCTTCTTGTCTGATTGTTGTGGCTTGTTCTCCCAGGACTATGTTGAACTTGAGGAAAACGCTTTTAGCTTTTCCCTTTTGAGTACGATATTAGCCTCTATCATATTGAAGTGTTTCTTCTATTCTCACCTTGCTGAGAATTTTATCATAAATGGGTGCTGGATTTTTTCAAATGCTTTTTCTGTATCTAGACATGATCATATGATTTTTATCCTTTTTATTTATGTGACATATCATGTTAATTGACTTGCAGATATCGAACCAAACTTGGTCTCAGGAATAAATCCCACTTGATCATGGTGTATAATCTTTTTAATGTATTACTAAATTTGGTTAGCTAATATTTTGTTGAGGATTTTGGCATCTGTATTTACCAGAGATACCAGCCTATAATTTTTCTTTTTTGGAATCAGGGTAACAATGCTAGCCTCACAAAATGAGCTTGGATTCCTTCCTCCCTCTTGAATTTTTGGAATATTTTGAGTAAAATAGGGGTTAATTCTTCTTTGAATGTTTGGTAAAATTTACCTGTGTAGTCATCCAGTCCAGGACTTCTGTTTGTTGGGAATTTCTTTATTACTAATTCAATTTTGTTAGTAGTGATTGTTCTGTTCAGATTTCCTGTTTGTTCTTGATTCATTCTTGGAAGATTGATGTTACTAGGAATTTATCCACTTTTTCCAGATTGTTCAATTTGTAGTTATATAATTGTTGGTAGTATTATTATTCTTTGTATTTTCTGTGATGTCAGTTTGTTTAATTTCTGATTTTATGTATTTATATTCTCTGTGTTTTTTCTTGATGAGTCTGGTTAAAGGTGCATCAATCTTGTTTACCTTTTCCAAAAACCAGCTCTTGGTTTCATTGATTTTTTTGTATTGTTTATTTATACTCCAGCTGATTGATTTCTGCATGGATCTTTTTTATTTCCTTTCTTCTACTCACTTGGGGCTTTTTGTTGTTGTTGTTGTTTTTATGGTTCTGGTTTCTTTAGGTGTAAGATTAGATTGTTTATTTGAGATTTTTCTTGTTTCTTGAGGTAGGTCCGTGTTGCTATGCATTTTCCTTTTAGAACTGCCTTCACTGTGTCCTATAGATTTTGGGTTGTGTTTTCATTTTTATTTTTCTCAAGGTATTTGAGAATCAATGAGATTATTTCCCATAATCTTGTTGTCAACCTATTCATTGTTTAGTAGCACGTTATTTAGTCTCCTGGTGTTTGTGTGTTTTTCAGTTTTTTTGTTCGTGGTTGATTTGTGTTTGAAGAAGATGGTTAATATGATTTCAGTCTTTTAAAATTTATTGCAACTTGTTTTGTGGCCTATCATTTGGTCTCTCCTGGAAAATGTTTCATGTACAATTGAAAAGAATGTATATTCTGCTGCTTTTGGGTGAAATGCTCTAGAAATACCAATTAAATCCACCTGGTCTAATGTATCATTTAAAGCTGTTGTTTCCTTGTGATTTTCTGTCTGGAAGATCTATCCATTTGTGTTAATGGTGTGTTAAAGCCCCTTACTGTGACTGTATTTCTGTTGATCTGTCCCTTTGTGTGTCTATCAGTATTTGCTTTTATTGTATTTTTTATTGTATTTGGGTGCTCCAGTGTTGGGTGCAAAGATGTTTACAAGGGTTATATCCTCTTGTTGTATTGATCCCTTTATCGTTATGAAATGGTTTTTTCTCTCTTATTTTGCCTTTGTTTAAAGTCTGTTTTGTCTTAAGTATTGCTACCCCAGCTCTTTCTTCATTTTCATTTGCATGAAATATTTTTTCCATCTTGTTACTTTCAGTCTGAAGTGAGTCTCTTGTACTCAGCATGTATATGGGTCTTGTTTTCTTACCCATTCAGCTACCCTATGTCTTTTGATTGGAGCATTTAGTCCATTTACATTTAAAGTGATTATTGTTAGTTATGTAGTGATTTCCATTTTATTATTTATATTTATGATCTTTATATAATAATCTTCTTGAAGAAGTCCCTTTAACTTTCTTGTTACACTGGTTTAGTGGTGATGAACTCCTTTACTTTTTCTTATCCGGGAAGTTTTTTATCTCTATTTCAATTTTAAATGATAGCATTGCTGTGTAAAGTAATCTTGGTCATAGGTCCCTGCTTTTCATCATTTTGACTATTTTGTCTCAATCCTTTCTGGCCTGGAGAGTTTGTTTCTGTTTAGAAATCAGCTGACAGTATTATGGGAACTCCCCTGTAGGTAACTAACTGCCTTTTCCCCCCTGCTTTTAGGATTTTCTTATTGTCTTTAACCTTTGCCATTTTAATTATGTTGTGCCTTGGTGCAGCCCTCTTTGGCTTCATCTTGTTTGGGACTCTCTGTGGTTCCTGGACTTGTATGTTACTTCTTTCACCAGGTTAGGGAAGTTTTCCATTATATTTTCAGGTAGGTTGTTAATCTCTCGGTCTCTCTCTCTTCTTCTTCTGGTCCCTTCTTCTGAATGTTGTTGCACTTGATGTTGTCCCAGAGGACCCTTAAACTATCCTTATTTTTAAAAATTCCTTTGTCTTTGCTGTTGAGGTGTTTTGTGTTGCCTTGTCTTCCAAATTGCTGGTTCAATTCTGTGCTTTATCCAATCTTCTGTTGATTCCTTCTAGCGTATTCTTCATTTAAGTTAGTGTAGTCTTCATTTCTGCCTGGATCTTTTTTATGGTTTCCATGTTCTTTTTTTGTGCGTACTATCTCTTTTTGCAGTTTTCACTGAATTTATCTATTCTTCCCTTAAGTTCCTTGAGCATCCTTTTAACCTGTATTTTGACCTCTGTATTTGGTAGGTTGCTTGACTTCATTTTATTTAGTTCTTTTTCTGGACTTTTCTTACACTTTTTTCATTTGGGACATGTTTCTTTGTCCCCTATTTTGGCTGTCTCTCTGTGTTTGCTTCTGTGTATTAGGTAGAGCTGCCATGTCTCGCAGTATGGGCAGGGTGGCCTTATGTAGTGTGTCACCTGTGGGGACCAGTGGTACAGTCTGACCGGTCACCTGAGCCTCGCGCTCCTGGAGTGCCCCTTGTGCGGACTGTGTGTGCCTTTCTGTTCTAGTTGAGCCTCAATTGCTGTTGGCACTGCAGTGGAAGGGATTAACCCTCAGGCTGTCTGGCTGTAAGGACTGGCCACTACCACAGGGAATGAGCTTTTGTGTGTGGGCTGACCGCACAGAGTCAGGTTTGCCCGAGTGGACTCTGATGCCAGCTGAGACCACCCTTTGGGTGTGTCACTTGTCTACCTCATCAGGTGGTTCTCTGTTGTGGTGTGAGGGTGGCCATTGGGTGTGTTGTTTCTGAGGCCTCTGGGGAGGGACTCTGGTACAGGTCTGCACGAGCCACTGCCTGTGCCTGGCCTGAGGCTGCCTTGTGGGAGCTGCAAAGTGTTCTGTGGTTGGCAGCTGCCTATTCTGGGTCTGAAGGTACATGGGGGAGGCCACACTGTGAACTGAGGCCTCCTGCCACCAGTACCGGGCCTTGGGATGCTGAGTGAAAGGCACAGGGTACCCCAAGGCCTGTTGCTGCCTGCGGACTGCTTATACGGCTCAGCTGCTGAAAGACTCAGGCAGTAGGTGAGTTGGGTCAGGCATAGTCTCATGGTCGTCAGGGTCCGGTGAGTGGAGTTCATTAGGCTGAGGCGGATTGACACTTGGCTGTGTGGTAGGAGGGCTCAGCTTCGGGACAGTGGCAGCTGTTCCTCCAGCCCCTGCTCTCCCTTGCTCTGAAGCCACACAATTTGTTTCTCTCTGTATATCTCAAGTGACAACCCCCTCCCCACCCCACCCCCTGCCACCCCCAGCTGCTATCTCTCCACTAGAGCCCATGGTAAGTGCCCGAGAGCAAGTGAGTCTGTGTGTGAGCCCTTTAAGAAGATGTCTGAGTTTCCAGAAGCCTTTCCTCTCACCCAGATGGACAGAATCCCTACTGATTTTTACAGCAGATATTTTGTGGGCTCTTCTTCCCAGCACTGGTACTCCGGGCTGGGGAGTCCCGTGTAGGCCTGTGCCTCCATGTTCCTCAGGGGAATTTCTGCAGCTGAAATATCCCTCCTGATTCTCAACCTCCACACAGGCGTGTGGGGCCACCCTGTTCTGTGTCTCTGCCCCTCCTAATAGTCTCAGCATGGCTGCTTCTTTATGTCCTTTGTTATAAGACTTCTCTTCGGCCAGTCTTCAGATGCTTCTCCAGGTTGACTGTTTTGTAGCTCAGTTGTAACCCTCCTGTGGTCGTGGGAGGGTGCAGGCAGAGTGCTCACCTGCTCTGCCATCATGACAGGAAGTGAATCTGAATTATTTAATTAACCGGCCCGCCAGGTTCTAGTAAACCAAGAAAGTTCTGTGTGTGTGTGTGTGTGTGTGTGTGTGTGTGTGTGTGTGTGTTTAAATATTTTTTTATTCTTTGTTACTCTTCTCAACTGTTGTTGGCAGGTCCTTCGGCGTGGTCCTCTGGGAAATCACCAGCTTGGCAGAACAGCCATACCAAGGCCTCTCCAATGAGCAGGTGTTAAAATTTGTCATGGATGGAGGGCATCTGGATCAGCCTGACAATTGTCCAGATAGACTGTAAGTGTAGAAAGCGGTGTTTCTTTCTTTATTTAATTATTTTTTTAAATTGATTTCTTATTGACTTTACTGGGGAGACATTGGTTAATAAAATTATATAGGTTTCAGGTGTACAGTTCTACAGTGTATCATCTGTATATTTTATTTTGTGTTCGCCACCCAAACTCAGGTCTCCTTCCATCACTGTTTACCTCCCCTGTGGGTGGTCATTTAAAAGGCATCGCATGTTGCACATGTATTTGTGTTTGTGTATCATGTCTACCTGTGGGCTTGTGTTTGCCTATTTTATGTTTCCATGACCTCTGAGCTTGTATATCAAACTTTTGGAAGGGAACTGGGGAGTTGGGTGGGAGACTGAGGTGTAATTCTCCATTCTTTATATTCTTTATACACTTAAAATTTTGTCATGAGTCTAATATAATGTTATATTCAATTATATCTCAATAATACTGGAAAAAATAAGTCAGTAAGCATAAACATTGAAAAACTTTTGTTTTAAATATTTGTTATGAGATCAAATGAACAACACATACCATTAAACAGTTGCAAAATCATTCAGCCCCATGATAGTCCAGTGAGTATAAAATAAAGGAAAGGAAAGTACTGTCTTCCTTAATTAACAAAGGAAGGAAGGAAGGAAGGAATGGAGGAAGGGAGAGAGAGGAAGGGAAGCAGGGTGAGTTTAACACTCAGTGCTAGCAATGGCATGGCTAGATAACCATTCTTATCTTCCTGTTATAAGAGCTACCCAGAGAAAAGTTATTTTTAAAGTCTCAAAAAATTGAAATGATTTAAACAAAATGAGAATTGCCAAATAAATCGATACATTTGTATGATGTAGCAATTGAAATTTCAAATGATGCTTATAAAATGTTTTATAACTCAGTGTATAAACCAGTTAAATATTAAGTGAAAAAGTGTGTATATATTACATTTCCAAGTATGTCCAGATAAAAGACAAAAGGTTGTATCTGAAGGAGGGTACTGTGTAAGCTGCATTTTCCCAGTATTTTGGGGTGTTTTGTAACTTTCTACAATGAGCATTTATTACATATGAAATCCTTTATCAGTGTTGCTTAAGAAAAAAGTTTGACCTGAAAATTCATGGGAAGAGGCCATTTTTATGCTTCATCCCCAAAAGAATAAGACACCAACTTTAAAAATATGGTTTGAAGAGACTGCTTATCAAGGAAAGTATGATGCAGAGTTACTTAGAGTCTCTGAGCAAAGCGCTTCAAACCATTGCCTCATGGAGGCCCACTCCTAGCTAGTCAGCAGCCAGCCGAGGCTCCAGGACCAGGGAACTTCAGGAGTACTAGGGCAGGGCTCTGCAAACTTTTTTGCAAAGGGCCATGTTGTTAGAATTTTCACTCTGTGGGCCATGGTACTCTCTGTCGCAGCTCCTCAGCTCTGCTGCTGCAGCTGGAACGTGGCCACTGCCTACCAAAAAGTGTTCACGGACAGAAACACTCAGGGTGGGTGGTCAGGTTTGTTTAGGGGCCCGAAGTTTGCCAACCCTGCCCTAGAAGAAGTTACAGTGGGGAAAGGAAGGGGTAAGAATGGAAATCCAAAGCCCTCAGCGCCTGTCCTCTTTGCTATTGGCTAAGCAAAGTTGTAATGTCCTCCTGCCATCTTCAAAAGAGTGACAGCTGGGCCTGCGTGGTGGCTGTGCAGAGCTGGCCCTTCAGGTTCAGACCACATGGCCATGGCCATCAGCAGTGGGAAAGTGTGAGAATGAGGCACCGTGGTCTTCATCATGTGGCAACACTGAGAGAGGCTGTTCTTGACCTATCTCTGGGTTAAGGCAGCCCCTTGGGTTCTCTTTTCAAAACTGACCTTCACTCCCAAAAGAATTGCTGCTTTTGCTTGACCATTACCTGTGCATGTAGCCACTGTCTGAAATGAACATGCCATCTGGGCTGTGGGCCACCAGGGTGGGGGGTGGGACTGCTGGATAGGAAGCTTGGACTCACCCTCAACATGCCCTCTGTCCCACAGCACCGAACTGATGCGCATGTGTTGGCAGTTCAACCCCAAGATGAGGCCAACATTCCTAGAGATCGTTGACCTGCTTAAGGATGACCTGCACCCCAGCTTTCCAGAAGTTTCCTTCTTTCACAGCGAGGAGAACAAGGCACCTGAGAGCGAGGAATTGGAGATGGAGTGTGAGGACATGGAGAGCGTGCCCCTGGACCGGCCCTTGCACTCCCCGAGGGAGGAGGTGGTAGGATCCCCGCTGGGCCTCAAGCGGAGTTACGAGGATCACGTCCCCTACACCCACATGAACGGGGCCAAGAGAAATGGGCGGGCCCTGCCTCTGCCACGGTCCAGTCCTTCCTAACAGCTCCTGCTTGCGGGAGGAGCTCCCACTTCACTCTCCTCTGGTTGGAAGGTCTTCAGAAAACTCAGGATTTTCCCAGGACTCTGCCAGTGTCCAGTGGAGCGGAGAGATCATTGCTCTCCGCGTGTGTTCATCGCACGACCTAAAACCACCTCTGTCCGATTGCTGGTCTGACCCGTGGCCGGAGAGTCTGGTTGAACGTAGATGGTGGGGGTTACCAGGGCTGCTGCCCTTGCCATCAGCTGCCGGGTCAGGCCAGGATGTTACTTCTTTCTCCAGTTGATTGAAAGAAAGCACCTGTTTTTGAAAAAGGACTTTTTGTGGGGATGGGGGATGGTGTCTGAGCTACAGTGTAAAACGTAAAAGTTGTTTATGGAACAAAGGTTTGAAAGAAAGAAAAAACATGCTGTTCCAGTAGAGTTTCAAGCTTTATGGAGTGAACTTTAGGGAGGTTTTTCTCATCCAGGCTGAAGAATTTTTTTTCCTTCACAAAAGTAGTTCCTCAAATTGACCAATAGCTGCTGCTTTTGTACTTTCCATAACCTGCAGTCCCGGTGTGCGTGTGCATGTGCGCTCAGGGCGGGCAGGGCTGCTGTGTGTGTGCACGTGCGAAGCACTCACTCTGAGGTGCAGCGCTAGGGATCGGCTCATGAAGGTTCTCCTTTTCCAAGTGTGTGAGCATCCTGGTTCCCCTCCTTCCTTCTCATTCACCAGAGACTACGCCCTCGACAGAGTCTTGTGCCCTATCTACTCTCAGGAGTCTTCTGTCCCTTAACTTTGGTGAAAACTAGTTTTCCAGGAGCTGAGGGAGTGGTTTGGAGTGATAATGGATCTTTTAACGACCAAACAGAGCTAGGACATAAGAAAAAGGAAAAAAAAAAAAAAACCCTGATATGATAAAGAGTTTTGAGAATACATTTGCAACACATTTTATTAAAAAAAAAAAATCTCCAATGGGCCCCATAAGTTATTGACTGTTTCCTGGGTTGGGGGCAGGGCTGGTGGGTTCGTCTGCCTGCGTGGGAATAGGGTGCTAGGCAGGAGGGGCCTCTTTGCTTGGTCTTCAAGGCATCTTTCTTTCTGGGAATAAAGCCACAGTTGCTGCTAACCCTTTTGGATGTGATGAGGCCATGGTGAGGGCATGGACAGTTGGGTTTGATGGATGGTTAGGTTTCTGCTTGGGTAAGCTGGCAGCCACCTGGGGCTGAGCCCTACCTTCAAATACACTTGTGGCTCTTGGATCTCCTGCTTCCCTGTGTGTACCTCAAGCTCTATCTCAACTGGGGGTACCCATCCTCCAGTTATTGTGCAGACACAACAATCAGATCTCCATGTGTGATGGCACAGATGGACTTAGAGGACACTGAGCAATATGAAGTGAGGGCCTATCTGTCCGTTCCCTGCAACCTCAGGGCATCCAGCTGTCCTCAGAACTAGTCTCCCAGAAGCTGCTCTGTGCCGTGACCTCAGCTGGGCCAGGTGTGGGGCCTGAGCAGAACTCTCAGGTGCTTACAGTGTTGCAGCCCCAGTGAAGTAGAGCCCAGGGGAGAAAGCGCCAAGGACCTTCACACTCCCCCAAACTTCTGAACCAGCATGAATCCAGTTTCTTTATTTGGTGAAAAGAACCACAGCTGCTCAAGTAAAGAACGCAGTGAACTTGTGACTTTGGTTCGTGAGAATCATCACCCTGATCATCCCTGAGTGCATTTCCTCACAGGGTTTCGACGGCTTCCTTCTTTTCTCTTGAGTTGTGGACTCAAGAGCAGATAGAGACTTGGTGCAGCCTCTGAACTTTCCAGTTCCTGATGAACAGCACAGGTAGACACAAACCCCAGTTGTCTGTTGCTCTCCTATTTGTAAGATTTGAGAAATTAGAGCATGTAAAATATTTCTGGGGAGCCTCCTCGATTGGGTACAAGGAGCAAGAGTACAGAAATTATTTTTACCACATTCATTCTGTGCATAGGAGAGGGTCTGTACACAAATTTAAAAAATACCACGTAGATCTAGATATTTAGTTCTTTTCGTAGTAAATTTGTAGTGGCTCTGGATTACAGTTGCAGCAATTTTCACATTTTTCTAATTCAGAAAGTTTTTCTTACATCAGGGGAAAATAATTTATTTTAATATAAAATCACTGTAAAAATCATTTTTCTAAAAAATGGAGTGCACATAAATTTTTATCGAAGAAAAATAAACAGGTGAATGTGGGATGGTGATTCTTTTCCAGCGTAGTCTACCTCAGTACTGTTAGGATGAGGTTCAATAACGGATGTTTTCAGGACTTCAGAACTCTGCCAGGATCTGATGCGAATTAGGAAGACTCCGCATCCGCTGATTCTGGATGCCAGGGACCAGTCAGAATTTCGAGGGGCGCATTTGGGATGAAATGTGGCCTTCTGTGAGCAGTAGATCCTTTTTCTAGCAGGTGATCGTCTTCTCTGATTTTAATCTTTGTAAAATTTTTTTATTTTATTTTTTACTTCTCTCCATTGATACCACGCTTCCCGAATAGGAACCAAGTTTTAGGTCATTGTTATGTATATGATGTGTGGGGTGCCCAGGCCTGAGCTGCTCCTCTTTGGAGGGAGTGGTTGCTCAGTCTCCCTCCGGGGAAAAGCAAGCTTTGCTTCAGAGCTGGCCTCCCCCTGTCCCATCGCATCCCCTCGAAGTGAGCACCAGAGGTGCCCTGGTTGCTCTGTGACTTGTCCCCACTACTTTCGGACTAAGACTCTGTGTTGGGGTGGATCCAATCACTCTCGTGGGCATCTCACATGCAAACACCCGGTGCAGTGTCTCCTGGGAGGCATGTCGAGAAATGCCAACTCCAAACCCACCAGCATACTGAACACATTTTTTAGCAGCGGAACCTTGCACCTCTATGTTGTGGTTTGGTGATCTCAAGCCAATACTGTTTCACCTTGTGGGGCTTTGAGAGCCCATGCGTGACTCTGGACAGGGCCAGCGGGACTGCCATCGTGCTCACCAAACCCGCCGCACGTGCCGTACTTTTCGGCACCATCCTGCGGACTCACCTGTTTCTGCTTACCCTGGAGAGGTATGGTGCAGTGGCAGGTCCCCCATGTAAACAGCACTTCACAGACTTCACTTAGTTGTCTCTGCTGTTGCAGTGAGAAGAGCGAGCAGCCATCGGATCACACACCTCCTTGTGCACCAAGTGATGGTGACTGTAACGACAGAACTTCGGTCCCAGGAAGTCGTGGTTGTGCTGGGGGGTTGTAGCGATGGCTAAAAAGCAACAAGCCAGCCTCGGCTGACAGTTTTTGTTGTTTGTTTTTAAAGATGTCTTTCTATTATGAAAACTTTTTGGTCATGTGGTGAAATCCATGTAGTTTCTTCTGGGAAGAGAACACCAAACATACCGTTTTCTCCCTGGACCGGTGATGTCAAATGCACATCTGGGGACTCTCGTGTTCTGGGAGCTGGGAGGACAGGAGAAATGCTGCCGGCTCTCGGAGAGGTGTTGAGCAAGACTGAGAGCACGTGGGAACTGAGGCAAGGCTCCGTGCATGCAGCCCCCGGCCGCAGAGTCTGCTGCCAGCGGACAGAGCGCTCACTGTCTCCTGCAGGCATGGACGGGCTGCCGTGAACTGTGCTGGTTGGGTTGGGAGGTGTCCATCTGCAGTCGTCAGAATGCTGGTTGGTGGGCAGGGACATTGTCAGGGCACGGTTCCTGCCAGATGTCTGGGTAAGTGGGTGTGCTGTAGTCTAAATGTCAATAATTTTTCTACTTTGGTGGAAGTTGGTGTTAAAACACTTGTGGATGCCACTTGGCAAGTCCTCAACACCTCAGGCTATTCAGAAATTATGGTTTTTGTTGGGGTTGGAGAATGGGGAAATGCTGATTGTACATAAATGGTGCATGTAGAATGGTGTCCTTTCAGAAAACCTTCCAGAATGTTATTCAGAATATTGACTTACACCAGAGGTGAGGTTGGGAATGGAAAGAACCATTTGGCCTGTGTTCTTTTCAAACATGCAAAATAAGTTTCAGGGGCTGTGACCGAAGGCAAATGTTTCCTTAGGGTCCCCCCAGAAACAGAGGGGACAGTGACTTTTTCCCCTCACTGTCACCTGATTGCCCATCAAGGTCCAGAACCAACCTCTGGCCAAATTTTTATTTGGGCGTGGGCCCTAAATGTGCTTGTTAGGAACCAGATCATGAATCTGAGGATTTTGGTTCCGTGTGAGAAGGAAGGAGTAGCCCCCCAAGCGAGTGTGTGTCCACATGCACACTGAGGAACGGCCTAGTTTTGCGACCGTGTGTGTCTGGGTGGGGGTGGCCTCGGCCCCCTGTGTCAGCAGCAGGCACCTGTGCACCCTCAGCCTTGCAGGATTGAATGTGCCTTGGCTTCTGTGGAGAACAAGTTGGAAAGACAAAACACACCAGTAGCTCAGTTATAATTTTCGATGTTATCCTACAAGAGCCAAGTAATGCCATGTACAGAACATGCCTTTTTTGGGAGGGGGATGTTGAAATTGTGCTGCATGTAAAACTTGGGGTAATTACCTGTTTATATGAAAAATCTGAATAAATTATCTGAGAAGAGTCTTGTTTTCGTGTGGTGTCCAAACAAGGACTTGTAAACTATGTGGCAGTGTGGCTATGGGGTGGTCTGTGTTAAGGGAAATCTTCCAGGAAGTTGTGGGATAAACCCCTAGATTCTTCAAAGCAATGAAGCAGAAGGTCAAATATTGTCATTGGTGGGGCTGGTGATGCACTGGTACCCACCTTGTACAGTTGGACTGGTGGTTTAAATAACAAACTGTCCATTGCAGTTGGTGTATAACTGCTCCCTCAATGACCTTAGACCTGCCGAGATCCAAGCACTAGGGCTCATTCCAAGAATAACAGGGACCTCTGGGATCTTGTTCCATTTCAACATGCTAGTGACTTACATGCTAAATATTTTATACACCATCCTGGGAGCATGGACCTCTCCCCAGGGTGGGCAGCCAGCAGGGGACTGCAGGCTGCAGGAGGATTTTGAACAGCCTTCCTTGAGCTGAATAGAGCGCTATGGGTGAGGAGACAGACTCCCTGCCTTCAGCAGCTTATGTGACTTTGCACAAGTCACATAATTTCTCGTGTTGGTTGTTGCTGTGTAACAAACAGTCCCCAAACTTACTGGCTTAGAAAACAGCACACATTTGTTCCTCAGTTCTGTGTGCTGGTGAGGCAGTTCTTCACAGTTTCCCTGCTGTGCCTGAGGCTTCTTGTGAGGTGCGGGGGGGGGCGGGGGGAGTTGGGGGGTGCAGTGGTGACTCATCTTCCGGGAGGCTAGCTGGGACTTGTTGAAATGGTGGGGGTTGCAGCGTACCCTTGGACAAGAGAGCAAGCACCAAATGTGCAAGCACTTTCCAAAGTTCCACTTGTGTGGTGTTTGCTACGGTCCCAGTGCCCAAAGGAAGTGACATGGGTGAGCTGAGTCAGCATGGTGTGGGAGAGGGGAGGGACCGAGGAGAGCTGGACATCAGAAGGTGTGCACCAGCTGGGAGTCAAGTCCTACAACAGTCACCTGAACTTCTCACTTCATCCATCTGTGAATGAAGATGATAAACCTACTGCGTATGAACACAGTGTGGATCAACTGAGGTAAGGCTTATTCTTCATGATCCTCCCAGGATGTCCTCCCCACACCCCCAAAACCCTCCAAGTTTCCTGTTCTCCAAGAAATTGATGCCACTGCTAGTTGGGAGTGGCGGTAGCTTGAATTATGCCTCCCCAGGTTGATGAAATTCAATAGGAACCTCTTGGAAAATAAAAATGCTTTTCTCCCCAGAAAAGACTCTCAAGGGATGCTTGAGTCTCAGGATCAGCATGTGGGTTGGTGGTCTGTTTGTCCAGAGGGGCCACTCAGGCTCCTCAAACTTCTGGCCAAGTGATGCCTGCAGCTTTAGCAGGGTCCCTCGGGCCCTTGCCTGGAGCGGTGGTGTCTGTCCATGGGGTCCTGAAGCTTCATCCTGAGTCTTGAATGTTAGAGGGGCTGCTTGTCAGAGAATTCCACCTGTTAGCAAGAGGAGCATCTTCCTAGGCCACACCTTGGCCCCCTCTGAGCACCTCCAGGCAGGGTCTAGGCCTCAGTGTTTAATGAATTCCCCTACCCCCAAGTGGACTTGGCTGGTTCAGTTTCTGGTTTTGCCAGCCACCCGAGAAGTTTTCTTTGTCTTAGTGTTTCAGGAATCCTGTCTAGAAGCCCTCACCTGGCTTTGAATCTCTGCTTTGCCATGAGGAGCTGTAAGGAATTCCCATTGTTCCTATTCCTCATCTGTGAGGTGGGGATGATAACGGTCCCTGCTTTGTAGGGCTGTTGTGGGAGACGGGCGGGCTTGTGTTTGTAAGGCATGCAAAGCAGCCTGTGAGCAAACCCATGGTTACTTTTGAGGCACCCCACATCCATTAGGACCACCTGTTAGAACAAATCCACACTCTGGATACTACTAACCATAGAGCATGCCCAATTTTTCCTTTTTTCTGTTTGGTTGCAATTTTGTAAAAGTTGCAGTGAGTAGTATTCTGGTACATCATTTCAGTGCGCAGGGTGATGGGGGGTGGGAACTTTACAGGGCGTATTGTTGCTCTGGGGTTGGGGCCTGTGGTCAGCTGACATGTGTGTTGGAAGACAAAGCATCTCCTGACTGGGTATGTAAAGCAATTTGTGCCCTAAGAAGAATCAGTATTTGCAGGTGACAAAATAGAACACTGACCTCCTCGTTGGCTGCTCACTGTGGTTCCCAGGGAAAAGGAAACTTGTTGGTTTGTGGTTTTAGCATGAAACACTGCCATCTTTAGGGCATATTTAGGAATTAAAAAGGACTCCAGAGGGGGTTTTTGTTGGTTCATTTTGTTTTTTTGTTAGCCTTTGGAAAAATGTACAAGAGTTGCAGAAAGCCCTAATTCAAACTGGATAGAGCAGCGATTTTCAACCGGTGTGCCCCAAGAATTTGTAAAACATGCAATACCTGCCTATTTATTTAGTCAGGGGCACTGACCTCTTTTCCCTTAGATTGTCAAATAAAAAAATGACAACAGCCAAAGCAACAGTAACCATCCATTGTGAATGAAGCAAAATTTTACCTATTTTTTGCAGATCTCTCCATATTTAGTGCCTCTGACTAAATAACAGACCACTGAGCCACACCAGCCATGGCATACTGATAAATTCTTTTTTTTTTTAAACAAAATAGCATTTCATTTGTTTTTCATTTAATTTATTTTATTTGAATATGTTTTCTTGAATTACTTCTGTAGAAATCAAAATAGAACTACTTCACCTAATCATTTTTCTTCTAGAATTCACTGAAAACTTGTTGTCAGCTTTGCTCCAAAGAGTACTTTTTTTAAAAATCAACTTTGTGACTCCTCTGCTTTAGATTTAACCCTGATTATTTGCATCTTCAGTCAGTGAGGTCAAGAATTTCTTTGCAGCCATTTGTTTTTGAATGCAGGAATGGATGGCAGTGAAGACTGCATCTGACTGGCATTTGACTGGTCCCTGGTCTTCTAAGACCACATTCCCGACAGCAGCAGGGGCTCCCAAAGGAAGCCACTGTCAGAAGAGCATGCTGGGAAGGATCAGGAGCAGGAGGAGCTGCTGGTTCCTCTTGGTTTCCATCTCTTGTCTAGGAGCGCTCCCCGTGAGCCTTCTGTCCTGCAGAATACTGGAGCTGGCAGGTGCTGAAGTCCTGAGAGGCCAGGAAAGGCTCCCCAAGCTCTTCGTCCTTAGAGCTGAACCAGAACTTGGTACTGGCTGAGGGTTGGGTATTATCACCAGCAGCTGCTTTTCACTCTGCCCTGGCCAGCATTTCAAAGCCCATCATTTTGTAGAGCTTGTACTTAGGGCTGAGCTATCACAAACCTCTGAAAGACGTGCAGTTGCGCTCCCACAGGGTGCATAGGACTGGAAGTTCTTACTTAATTGTCATTATTTCTGATTTATGTATCGTGAGTAATTTCCAGGCATAAAATGGAGAAACTTCACTTCTCTTTAAATAAAAACAGCTACCAAGTTTAATGGGAAATATTTTAATCTTTAATTAGCAGTAATGATGTGAACAAATGAATTTGCATTATAGCTAGGGCCGCTGAGTTTCCTTCGGAAATTTTATGGGCAAGAATGGATTCAAAAAGCAACAAGCACTTATGTGTATTATGCTTCCAAATGTATAATTCTATTTTGTTACAAAGCATCAATTCTCCTAAGGTCTTTATTTAATTTTTATGCTATTCAGATACATACTGATTAATGTAAAGTTTTTTTTAATTTTTAAACTATTTCATTGTTGCTCAATTACAGTTGTCTGCATTTACCCCCGACTACTTCCCCACCCAACCCCAACCAAACTCACCTCCCTCTCTTGCTTCCACGCCCCCCCCCCCACACCGCTTGGTTTTGTCCATGTGTCCTTTATTGTTATTCCTGAAAACCCTTCCCCCCATTATCCCCTCCCACCTCTCCTGTGGTTGCTGTCAGGCTGTTCTTAATTTCAATGTCTCTGGTTATATTTTGCTTGCTTTTTTTGTTGATTAGGTTCCTGTTAAAGGTGAGATCAGATGGTATTTGTCCCTCACTGCCTGGCTTATTTCACTTAGCATAGTACTCTCCAGTTCCATCCATGCTTTTGCAAAGGGCAGGAGCTCCTTCTTTCTCTCCTCTGCACAGTATTCTATTGTGCAAAAGTACCATAGTTTTTTGATCCATTCATTTACTGATGGGCACTTAGGTTGCCTCCAGCACTTGGCTATTGTAAATTGTGCTGCTATGAACATTGGGGTGCATAGGTTCTTTTGAATTGGTGTTTTAGGGTTCTTAGGGTATAATCACAGCAGTGGAATTGCTGGGTCAAAGGGCAGTTCTATTTTTAGTTTTCTGAGGAAATTCCATTCTGCTTTTTACAGTGGCTGCACCAATCTGAATTCCCACCAACAGTGCACTAGGGTTCCCTTTTCTCTACATCCTCTCCAATACTTGTTTGTTGAATTGTTTGTGATGGCCATTCTCACCAGTGTGAAGTAGTATCTCATTGTGGTTTTAATTTGCATCTCTCAAATGCTAGTGATGCTGAGCATCTTTTCATATGTCTCTGGGCCCTCTGTAAGTCGTCCTTGGAGAAGTGTCTGTTCAAGTCTTTTGCCCATTATTTAATTGGATTGTTTGTCTTCCTGGAATAGAGTTGTGTGAGTTCTTTATATATTTTGGAACTCAAACCCTTGTCTGAGGTTTCATTGGCAAATACGTTTTCCCATATACTTTGTTCTCTTTTCATTTTAATGCTTTTTTTCTTTAACCATGCAGAAGATTGTTAATTTGATGAAGTCCCATTTGTTTATTCTTTCCTTTATGTCCCTTGCTTTAGGGGACATATCAGTGAAGGTATTGCTGCGTGGAATGTCTGAGATTTTCCTGCTGATGTTTTCCTCTAGGACTTTTATGGTGTCATGACTTATATTTCAGTCTTTTATCCACCTTGAATTCATTTTTGTGTATGGTGTAAGTGGGTGATCAAGTTTCGTTTTTTCATTTTTTTGCATGTAGCTGTCCAGATCTCCCAACACCATTTGTTGAAGAGGCTATTTTTACTCCATTTTATGCTTCTTCCCCTTTGTCATATATTAATTGACCATAGAGACTTGGGTTTATTTCTGGGCTCTCTGTTCTGTTCCATTGGTCTATGTGTCTGTTCTTATGCCAGTACCAGGCTATTTTGATTACAGTGGCCTTGTGATACAGTGATATCAGGTATTGTGATCCCTTCTATTTTGTTCTTCCTTCTCAAAATTGTTGCAGCTATTCAGTATCTTTTATGTTTCCATATAAATTTCTGAAATGTTTGTTCTATATCTGTGAAATATGTCATGGGTACTTTAATAGGGATTGCATTGAATCTATAAATTGCTTTGAATAGTATGGACATTTTGATGATGTTAATTCTTCCAATCCATGAACACGGTATGTGCTTCCATTTGTTTGTGTCTTCCTTAAAATTTCTTTCTTCAGCGTTGTGTAGTTTTCTGAGTACAGATCTTTTCCACCCTTGGTTATGTTTATTCCTAGGTACTTTATTTTTCTTGTTGCTATATCAAATGGGACTTTTTTCTTGATTTCAGTTTCTGATATTTCTTTGGTGGTGTACAAAAATGCCTTTGATTTCTGAATATTGACTCTGTATCCTGTTGTTTGCTAAATTCACTTATTAGGTCATGTCATTTTTTGGTGGAGTCTATAGGGTTTTCTATGTCATCTGCAAACAATGACATGTTTTACTTCCTTCTTTCCAGTTTGAATGCCTTTTATTTCTTGTTCTTGTCTGATTGCTGTGCCTAGAATTTCCAATACTATGTTGAATAGGAGTGGTGACAGCGGACATCCTTATCTTTTTCCTGATCTTAGGGACAAAGTTCTAAGTTTTTGCCCATTGAGAATGATGTTGGCTGTAGGTCTCTCATATATGGCCTTTGTTATGCTGATAAATGCTCTCTCTATTCCCACTTTGCTAAGTTTTTTTTTTTTTTTTTCATGAATGGGTGCTGTACTTTACCAAATGCTTTTTCTGCATCTATTGATAGGATCATGTAATTTTTGTCTTTCGTTTTGTTTATGCAATGTATTACCTTTATTGATTTGCAAATATTGTACCATCCTTGGGATGAGTGCCACATAGTCATGGTGTATGATCTTTTTAACGTATTGCTGGATGTAGTTTGCTGATATTTTGTTGAGGATTTTAGCGTCTATGTTCATCAGTGATATTGGCCTGAAGTTTTCTTTCTTTGTTATGTCTTTATCTGTTTTTGGGATTAAGATGATGCTGGCTTCATAAAAAGTGTTTGGGAGTCTTCCATCATTTTGGATTTTTTGGAATAGTCTGTGAAGGATAGGGGTTAGCTCTTCCTTAAATGTTTTTTTTT
>PVKU01002873.1:0-44964 GCA_004027475.1 Anoura caudifer
TCATATTTTTTATCTTCTTTTTCTTAGATAAGTCCCTTTAACATTTCATATAATAAGGGCTTGGTGATGATGAACTCCTTTAACTTGACCTTATCTGAGAAGCACTTTATCTTTCCTTCCATTCTAAATGACAGCTTTGCTGGATAGAGCAATCTTGGATGTAGGCCTTTGATTTTCATGACTTGGAATACCTCTTTCCAGCCGCTTCTTGCCTGTAAGGTCTCTTTTGAGAAATCAGCTGACAGTCTGATTGGAACTCCTTTGTAGGTGACTGTGCCCTTATCCCTTGCTGCTTCTAGAATTCTCTCCTTCATTTGAATCTTGGCAAATGTAATTATAATGTGCCTTGGTGTGTTCCTCCTCGGGTCCAACTTCTTTGGGACTCTCTGAGCTTCCTGGACTTCCTGGAAGACTATTTCCTTTGCCAGATTGGGGAAGTTCTCCTTTATTATCTGTTCAAATAAGTTTTCCACTGGTTGCTCTACTTCTTCCCCTTCTGGTACCCCTATAATTCGGATGTTGGGACGTTTAAAGATGTCCTGGAGGTTCCTAAGCCTCTCCTCATTTTTTTGAATTCTTGTTTCTTCTTCATTTTTTGTTTGGTTGTTTCTTTCTTCCTTCTGGTCCACTCCACTGATTTGAGTCCCAGTTTTCCTCCCATCTCTGTTGGTTCCCCATGCATCTTTCTTCATTTCGCTTATTGTAGCCTTCATTTTTTCATCTAATTTGTGAGCGAAATCAACCAATTCTGTAAGCATCCTGATCACCAGGGTTTTGAATTGTGCATCTGATAGGTTGGCAATCTCTTCATTGCTTAGATAAATTGCCTCTGGGGCTTTGATTTGTTCTCCGGTTTGAGCCATTTTCATTTCTGGGTTTTTTTTTTTTTTTTTTTTTTTTTTTTTTTTTTTTCTGTCTAGTCGCAGCTGTTACATAGTAGTGAGGGGTGGAGCCTCAGGTGTTCCCCAGGGTGGGACAGCCCAGTCCCTGGGTAGTGATGCTGTATGTGGGGGTGTGGTCCGAGAGGAGATAATGGCGCTTGCTTTACTCTCAGATTTCAGTCCCTTTCACTGCTTCCCCTTTGCCTGGATTATCTGCCCATGAATGTGGGACCACCTGTTCAGCCAGCTGCCTTGTGCGGCCTCACTGGTTCTGCACAGTTGCTGCCCCATGCCCGGGGTCTGCTAGTCACCGTCTGTGCACCTGGGGGCTGCCAGCCGCTGCTGCCTGCGTGCCTAGTCCGCACCTCCGCTTTTTCCTGCCGTGACTCCACCCCTCTTACTGGTCTGGATGAATCATTGTTGGACTTCCAAACAGTTTGATTTTCTGAGTTCTGGTTGTTTTCTTGTTTCTAAATCTTTGCTGTCCTTAATTTTGGTTGTGAGAAGAGGCACAGTGTGTCTGCCTACGCCTCCATCTTGGCTGGAAGTCCTCACTGTGGTTTTAATTTGCATCTCTCTGATGGCTACTGATGCTAAGCATCTTTTCATATGTCTGTGGACCCTCTGTATGTTTTCCTGGAGAAGGTGTCTGTTCAAGTTTTTCACCCATTTTTAATTTTTCTTTTTTGTCTTCCTGGAGTGGAGTCATGTGAGTTCTTTATATATTTTGGAGATCAAACCCTTGTCTGAGGATTCATTGGCAAATATGTTTCCCCTGTATTTGGTTCTGTTTTCATTTTAATGCTATTTTCTTTAGCCATGCAGTAGCTTTTTAATTTGATGGAGTCCCATTTGTTAATTCTTTCCTTTATGTGCCTTGCTTTGGGAGCATGTTGGGGAATATTGCTGCATGAAATATCTGATTTTCCTGCCAATGTTTTCCTCTAAGACTTTTATGGTGTCACCAGATTTATCCACCTTGAATGCATTTTTGTGTATGTTGTAAGTTGGTAATTAAGTTTCAATTTTTACATGCAGCTGTCCAGCTCTCTCAACACCACCTGTTGAAGAGGCTATTTTTACTCCATTTTATGCTTCTTCCTACTTTGTTGGATATTAATTGGCCATAGAGACTTGGGTTTATTTCTGGGCTATCTATTCTGTTCCATTGGTCTGTATGTCTGTTCTTATGCCAGTATCAGGCTGTTTTGATTACGGCAGCCTTGTAATACACTTTGAAATCAGGTATTGTGATCTCTCCTTGTTTGTTCTTTTTTTCAAAATTACTGGGACTATTCAGGGTCATTTATGATTCCATATAAAAGTTTGAAGTGTTTGTTCTCTATGTGTAAAATATGCCATTGGTACTCTAATAGGGATTGCATTAAATCTATAAATCGCTTTGGGTGCTATGGCCATTTTGATGATATTAATTCTTCCAATCCATGAGCATGGTACACTCTTCCATTTGTTTGTGTCTTCCTTAATTTCTTTCTTCAGTGTTGTGTACTTTTCTGAGTTCATGTCTTTTACATCCTTGGTTAGGTTTATTCCTAAGTACATTATTTTTCTTGTTTCTATGTCAAATTGAATTTTTCCTGATTTCCGTTTTTCATGTTTCATTGTTGGTATACAAAACATGCCTTTGATTTCTGAATATTGACTTTTTATCCTGCAGTTTTGCCAAATTCACTTACTAAGGTGAGTAGTTTTTTGGTGGAGTCTATAGGATTTCCTATGTACACTATCGTGTCATCTACAAACAATGATATTTTTCTTTCCTCCTTTAAAAATTAAGATGCCTTTTGTTTCCTTTTCTTGTCTGATTGCTGTGGTTAGGGCTTCCAATACAACCTTGAATAGAAGTGGTGAAAGTGGAAAATCTTGTCTTGTTCTTAATCATAGTGGGAAAAATTTCAGTTTTTGCCCATTAAGTATGATGTTGGCTCTAGATCTCTCATATATGTCTTTTATTATATTGAGGAATGATTCTTCTATTCCCACTTTGCTGAGTGTTTTTATCATAAATAGATTCTGCACCTTATCAAATGTTTTTTCTGCATTTATTGATGTAATCATTTGATTTTTGTCTTTCATTTTGTTTATATGATGTTTTAATTTTACTGATTTGTGAATATTGTACCATCCTTGCACCCCCGGGTTGAATCCCACTTGATCATGGTGTATTACCTTTTTAATGTATTGTTGGATGAGTTTTGCTAATATTTTGTTGAGGATTTTAGCATCTATGTTCATCAACAATATTGGCCTGAAGTCTTCTTTCTTTCTTATGTCTTTATCTGGTTTTCAGATTAGGATGATGCTGGCCTCATAAAAAGAGTTTGGGAGTCTTCCATCTTCTTGGATTTGTTGGAATAATCTCTGAAGTATAGGAGTTAGCTTTTCCTTAAATACTTTGTAAAACTCTCATGTGATACTGTCTGGTCAAAGGTTTTTGTGTGTCACAAGCTTTTTGATTACTGCTTCAATTTCATCTGCTGTTATTGGTCTGATCAGGCTTTCTGCTTCTTCTGCTTTCAGTTTGGAAGGTTATATTTTCCTGAAAATATGTCCATTTCATCTATGTTTTCAAATTTCTTGGCATATAGTACTTTGTAATAATTTCTTACCATCCTTTGCATTTCTGTGGTATCAATTGTAATCTCTCCTCTTTCATTTGTGATTGTTTATTTGGGTCCTATCTCTTTTTCTCTTGATGAGTCCACATAAAGGCATATTGATTTTGTTTATCTTTTCAGAGTACCAGCTCCTGGATTCATTGATTCTTAGAAATATGCTTTTAGTTTCCATGCCATCTAATTTTGCTCTGATATTGGTTATTTCCTTCCTTCTACTTGCTCTGGGCTGTCTTTGTTGCTGTTACTCGAGTTCTTTTAGGCAGCATATACTTAAGTTGTTTATTTGAAATGTTTCTATCTTTTTAGGTAGGCCTGCATCATTATGAACTTCCCTTTCAGGACTGCCTTCACTGTGTCTCATACATTTTGGATTGTGGTGATTTTCTTTTTTTTTTTATTTCCAGATTTGTTTTTATTTTTTTCATTAATCTCATTGTTGACCCATTCATTGTTTAATAACATGCTATTCAATTTTCATGAGTTTGAGTGTTTTGGGTTTTTTTCCTTGGGGTTGGTTCTGAGTTTCAGTCCCTTGTAGTCAGAGAAAATGCTTGATATAATTTCAATTTTTTTTAATTTTTTGAGGCTTGTGTTGCCTCCAATCATGCAGTCTATCTTTGAAAATGTTCCATGTGCATTTGAAAAAAAAATGTGTATTTTGCTTCTTTGGGATGAAAGTCTGTGTAGACATCAGTTAAGTCCATTTGATCTAGGGCATTGTTCAATGCCATAATATCTTTGCTCATATTTAATTTTTCAGATATATCCATTTTTTACAGTGGGGTGTTGAAATCCCCTACTATAATTGTATTGCTGTCAATATCTTTCTTGAAGACCTCCAAGATTTTGTTTTTTTTTTATGTCTTTGGGGGATCCTATGTTGGGTGCATATTTATTTACAATGTTTATGTCTTCTTGATGGATTTTTCCCTTCAGTGTTATGAAGTGACCTTCTGGATCTCTTCTTATGGCCCTTTTCTGGAAGTCTATTTTGCCTAGTATGAGTATTGCTACCCCGGCTTCTTTTTTTCTATCCATTTGCCTGTAATATTTGTTCCCATCTCTTCACTTTCAGTTCATGTAGGTCTTTCATTCTGAGGTGGGTATCTTTAAGCAGCATATTTGTGGGTCATATTTTGTTATCCATTCAGCTACCTTATATCTTTTGATTGGAGCATTTAATGCACTTACATTTAAGGTTATTATTGATACATACTTACTTCTTGACATTTTTTGCACCTGTGTTCCTCTCTCTCACTCAATTTCTTCCTTTCCTTAAAGCTGCCCTTTTAGCATCTCTTGTAGAGCTGGTTTGGTGGAGGCATATTCTTTTAGACTTCTTTTGTCTGGGAAGCTTCTTATTTGGCCTTCTATTTTAATGGAAAGTCTTGCTAGGTAGAGTAGTCTCAGTTGTAGGCACTTGGTTTTCATTATTTGGAATCTTTTTTGCCATTCCCTTCTGTCTTGGAGTGTTTTCATTGAGAAATCAGCTGCTACCCTTATTGGGGCTCCTTTGTACATTCTTGTTTTTCCCTTGCTGCCTTCAAGATTCTCTCTTTATCTTGGTATTTTGCCATTTTAATGACTATATGTCTTAAAGTGGGCCTCTTTGGGTTCCTCTTGATTAGAACTCTCTGTGTTTCCTGGATTTGTGTGGCTTTTTCTATAAGCATATTATAGAAATGTTTTCCATCATTACTTTTTCAAACAGATTTTCTATCTCTTGTTCTTCTTCTTCTCCTTCTGGTATTGCTATTATATGGATATTACTATTTTTTTGTATTGTCCTGCATTTCCCTTAACACTTCTTCATTCTTTTTGAGCCTCTTTTCCTTTTCTTGCTCTTTCTTCATTTTTTTACCTTGTCCTCCAGCTCATTGATCCAATCCTCTGCTTCATCTAGCATGCTTTTGATTCCTTGTACTGCATTCTTCAATTCAGAAATTGTATTCTTCATTTCCTCTTGGCCCCTGTTGATAGTTTCTGTTTCCTTTTTTTTTTTTTTTTTTTTTTTTTTTTTTTTTTTTTTTTTTTTTTTTTTTTTTTTTTTTTTTTTTTTTTTTTTTTTTTTTTTTTTTTTTTAATGTTGACACAGTTTGCAGTGAGTTCATTGTAGTTTCCCTGTAGTTTCTGGTAATTCTCTGTGAGGTCATTGAGCTTCCTTATAACCATTATTTTGAACTCAATATCTTATAGTTGACTTGCCTCTCTCATTTGACATTCTTTCTGAAGCTTCTTCCTTTCCTTTCATGTGAGGGCTGCTTCTTTGTCTTCCCATTGTTTGTGAGACTCTTCTTGTTAGCCTCTGCTTCTTTAATTGATCTGTTCTGACTCACTGGATTTATGGTGTAAACTTCTATGGTGGAAGACCTGTGAGATTCAGTGGTACAGTATCCCTGATCTCCTGAGCCTACAGGTCTTGGGCTGTCATTTATGTTGGCTCTCTGTATGTCTTGTTTTGATTGTTGTCTGGTCTTTCTTTGGTGGGTCTTTTCCTCTAGCTGGTTAAATGAGGGTCACTATATCCCTTATGTCTTGCATTCTGTTGTGCAGGTGTGGACAGGCTGTGATGAAGCTGGTTTTTCTGTGTGTATGGGGTTTTGAGGCTTCTCTCTCGTTATTGTTCATTTGTTTGTTCTGGGTAATTTCTCCATCATTTAATTGTATTTCCTTTTCAGTCCTGGGTGGAGATTAGTGTGGCTTCCACTCCCTCCTTCACTTTCTTCTGTTGTTATCTGTTGGTGGTTCCTTTGTTGGTGGATTTTGTCTTGTAACAGGTATACTGGTGTTCACAGCTCCCACTTACTCATCTAATTTTTCAATGTCTTCTACAGTTTTTGGCCTCCAATCTTCATATATGCTGGGATATCATTGGTTGTTCTCCATTCCTCAGAAGATTGGCTAGGTGTTTCACCTGTGCGAAGAGGGAAGTGGACTCTGCTCCCACCTATCTTGCTGCCATCTTTCTTCCAGTAAAATGTATATGGTTTTGTACTATATGCTATGTAGATATCAGAATACTGTGTGGCTAGAAGTTCAATTCTGAATCCCTAAAACCTCTTCCAATTATGGAGGCAGGTTCCAATGGATGCACGTTCATTTATGCGAATGAGTGTGAGTTTATATAAATATTTCAAAAAACTTTCCTTGTTAATGTTCCTTTTGTGGTTTGAGCAGGTCTATTACATTGTATTCATTAGAATGTGAAGATTCCTTTTATTATTCTCAACATTAACAGTACTAAATATAAGTGCAGTAGTTAAACAATAACAATAAGCAGTTGAAATGTAGTACTTAAACATGTGAGAACATTTTATGCCCACAAACCTCTGTGAATCAGATATTGTGGAGTTTTATTGTTGGTATTTTACATGTAAATAAATTGATTCAGAGAGGTTATAAAAGGTTGCCCAAGGCCAATCACATTAGTAGAACATTATAATTCACATCTGATTCAAGAAAACAAGAGTATTTTGTTCCCTACGATAAATTTTCTCTTTTTTTTTCCTCCAAGATAATAAATTCCCTCATCTTTTCCTCTACAGAAATGGAAAAATGAGGCAGGAACACTGACACAGGAACCTACAAACTTTATTTGTATACTGTAGAGTAGTTTGTCACCTCCAGACCTCCTTGTTTTTAGGAACCAAATGCAGAACATCCCAGGTCCATCTTACTAGCTTGTCACACAGGAAGGAAGAGAAGAAAAATAATAAGGTGAGATTCTACACTTTCTCTTCTCCCACCTGAAACATTTACCCCTTTCCTCACTCTATTCTCCTCAAGCGGGCAGCTCAGATCTTTGTCTATACATGGTAACCTATTATATCTTTATTCTTGGAGTTGAATTAGAAAACAGAGGACAAAGTTTTTTTCCAAAAATACATGGGATAGAGATTCAGAGAGTCATTTGATCTCCTTTTAAATACTATGGCTTCTGTTTCGGTAAAAGTTCTTCCACTAGCCAAAGACATGTTCTGCTTTCTGCCATGGTTCCCATGTACTATAGGCATAGGTGAAGGCAAACAGTGATTTTAAGGAAGAAGACAAAACATACAACCGCAGCCCTGTGACCCCACCTTAACCACAGCAGCCAAGCAGCCTTTCCCAGAAAATGACACTATTATTTCATTATATGCCATATGAGATGAGGTCATCAAATTTCATTTATTAACAGTGTGTGGCTTCATGTGTTGCCCAGGGCTTTAGTGTTGATGTTCACTAATATTTCAAAGTAATAGAGTCATTTATTTCCTTTATTGCTACCCAGGAATTTTAGGTAGCATTTTTATATCTTCACTTTTGTGAAGACATTAGGACTTTTATACAGCAGACACCAAGGCATGAGAAGGCAGGCAACACTTTTTATAGCAAACATCAGGGAAACCACTGTTTTGATAGATTCAGGTTCTTTCCTCTGTTCTCAGTTCATACATTCTATTAAAAACAGTCTCAATGGAAGAACCATGCACCATTCCAATGTCAGTGATCTTTCTCTCTGTGGCTTTCCCTCTCTGGTTCATTCTCTATAAGGATTTTTCAGTGAAACTTCTGAGAAATTTCACAAGTCAATTTTTAAATTAAAATCCATCAACAATTAATTTTGGGTCCAAGTAAAATTAACAGCATATCTGAGCATGCCTACAAAGTTCTTTAGCTTCTGTACATAGTCATATTTTCCAGCCATTGCTTATGCCTTGACTCTTTACCTTACCAGCCCAATTATGAATAAGCCCTAGCAAAGTGTACTACTCAGTGCTTGTGTCTGTGTGTCTTTGAACTCAGTGGTACTGTTTCCTTTCATGCTTTCCCTATCTCTGGTATACTGTACATAGAGGTAAAGTCTGACTGTGGCCGATTCTGGCCAGCAGAGTCCACCTGTTGTGACTGAAGATGAGAATAAATGCACAGGCTACAGCAATCCTGTGGAGAAAAAGGGGACGGCACAGCTACTCTCTCAAGAGGAGACTGCCTCTGAGTGCCTTGGCCACTCTCTCAAGAGGAGAGCACCCTTGACCCTTGCCTAGACAGGCTTTTATTATTTTTCTTGGATCTTACATCAAAGAACAATTTGTTATCTGTTATACAGAATATTATTGTCTGCATTTTAGGTACAATCAAGGAAATGGAAATAACATGCAGAAGGGAATGGCAGGAACTGGTTAGCTCTGTCCTTGGAAAAATTCAAACAGGCTTTGGAAATTACCTTGAAGATAAATACACATTTGTTGTTTTAGACCAGAGTAATGGAGTTGTAGCAAGAGCAAGCCATTACATTCCATATGCATTTTCTAGGCCTGATTCCCACAGGAAAACTTGGTTTGAAGCTCTGGCTCCTGACCACCACCTTACTTCTATAGGTTTTCCATACAGAGCTGAGTCGCGTTTGCTAGACCAAAATAAACCAGTCCCCTACATTTGACCATCTCTGGGCTTGCCTTTTAATGCCTACACTTAGGACTAGGGGTCTTCATGCATCCAGTTGTTTGTAGGACCAAATAGGGTACAGATTGAATGGCTGAGCTCAGCCATTCTTTTATGAGTCACAGGCTAATAGCATTTATTTAGACTTCTCTGCAAAAATGGAGATTTAATCCAGGGTTGATTATGAATATGTGACAATTGATTACCATGCTGGAGGCTCTGATTCTATAAAAAGTTTCAAACACAGCACCTGTCATCCAAAACATTTATAATACCAGAAGTAGTACACACACACACACACACACACACACACACACACACACACACTATACAAAACTCATTAGTCTCATTCATTCCTTCAGCTATTAATGTTTACCAAGTGTCTACTTTGTGTTCAATCTTGTTTGGGTGTTGAATATACAACATTTGCAACAACACAGCATGCTAATGTCTACACGTGAAAAGAAGTCATTGCCCAGCAGGATCCAAATAAGCAAGCAAACAAATACATTTCTATAACATAATTTAATGGACATAAAGTATATGTCTAGAAATGTCTAGCACATGGATCTGAGAAACTATTGCAGATTGCATCCACCCTACAGTCCAAGATGAGAACATAACTGGTCCTTTAGGGTAGTTTCTCAAGGGCTTGCTGACTTCCTCAGTACCTACTACAGTATTTTCTATCTTTAACCTATATTCCTCTACTCCATTTTAATTCATTCCATTCTTTCCTTTACAACCTGAGATGTGAAAGACTCAAAATGCATAATGGCTCCTAGAAAGTTCAGAAAAAAAGCTGAAGGAAGGAGCTTGTCAATTTAAATTACAGTAGAATTAGGAAGTAAACAGAAAACAGTTATACAGTTGGCCATGTACCAGGGCAGTGAGACAAGCAACTGCACACCACCCCTCCAGCAGCTGCTTCAAACATTTAATAATAATTGATCATAATATCATTATTTACAAGTGGATTTTTTTACCCAAGTGGTATTCTATTTAATAAAAAAATTACATCAAGAACACCTGCTAATCATCTGCTTTAGCTACTTTATAAAGAAACAACTTTTACAATACTTTTACATTTTCTAATTAGGTAAGTTTTATATTATGAGTTTTAATTAATAATTACATGCCATCATCTAGCCCTGGCATTGTTTTATCTCTTAAAATCAGTCCTTGGTTACTATATTGATATGTGTTCTGTTGTTCTAATTTTCTTAAATCTTTTTATTTGGTAAGAGATTTTTTGCAGCTAATCAGTGCCACTTGTTAGCCATATTTTCTGCAGTGTTGTCTTCTCTTCACTCTTCCTAGCTTCTCTTTCCTGAGTGCCTCTCACTTGCTAGAGGCCTTATCCTAAAAGTCCACATGTGGGCTGCCTGGAGACCCATGTTCACTTCAGGCAACCCCACTGCACTGGATATTTCCTCTGTGAATACATGTCTTCTGAAGATCAACAGATTCTAGATTGACAATGAGTTTTAGAAAGGAGTTCAATACAGAATTTGAATAGGAGAATGACAAATGCCTACAGTAAACAAATAAATGAACCTCACTATTATACAATTTTATAATGACAAATGTAAACATCCCTAACTCAAAAGGTTGAACCACTTTCAAAAGCACCTCCATGATAAACTTCAAGTAAAAGATTAGTGTACCTGAGAAGTAGGTGAAGGTGAAAGCTGGGGGTAGTGCCCTCTCCAGACAGATGTAATAATGCATTCCTCATAGAATCCCTGAGAAAAAATTACCTTATATATGCTACAACTTCTTATTTAATGGAAAAGGCAAAATTTTCTGCATATTCTATACAAGTTGTTGGAATAAGATAAAATGCTTGTTTTATACAACTGCAAATGTCATATGGTCAGAAAAGAGACAGGTTTAGACTTGACAGAGGTAAGAGGAACAAAGACAAGATTGCAAAGAGTAATAATTTATGAAAAACACATAAGAAATATGTCGGTTCTTGTGATGTGAGTGGCTGATTGGTGTTTTACCTTGATCCTATCCTCTCTGTACTGTGACATCTAAAATTAAAATAGGTTAGAAGCTAAAACTGTATTTTACAGATTTTTATTAGCTTGAGTTACAGATTTAATTTCGATTAGGTCAATTGGAATTAGTTGAATCTATTTTTTGTCTTATGCAAATTATAACAAGTATGGCCCATAGTACTAAAGATGGCTTCCTGACTGGGCCATGTCTTAATTGTGGTGATGTCCTGATGGTCAAGCTTTCTGATCATAGAGTACACATGGAGATTGGAGGAGTAATGCTTCAAAGCTCAATATAAAATAGAGATTTAACGTTCTAACTCTCTGTAAGCAAGACCATGCCCTATACTAAGTCATTATCCAACTTAAACTACCTCAAATAAAATCTTCTCTCTCTAACTCACCTTTTACAAGGATGTCTTTAAATCCATTCCTACATCGAAATGGTCTACTTCTATCCATTATTTCTTAGTTAGCTATTGAAACTGGGAAATTTGAATGGCATAATTCCTACAAAGTTGAAACAATAAGTTATTTCATTTCCCTTGGGGGAGAACTTTATTTTAATTAATGGACTCTTCAAAACAAAAGTCATTACCACATAAATTAAGTAATGTAGATAGTACATGGTCAGCTTATAGGAAACACTTCCAGTCTGGGAGTAATTTTTTGGATTTTCTTCATGAAACTGAGTAAGTTATTTCATTAGCAGTTGAGATAGCTCAAAGTTATACATAGTAATACAGGGGCTATTTTTGTGTTTTATGTTATGAAACATTTCAAACAAAAGTAGAGTGAATATTACAATAAATTCCCAGATATTTATAAATAGCACTGAAATTGTTAAGCCATATATAGTATTGTGTTGCCACCACCCACTCATATCAACTTTAGTTATTTCAAAAAAAACCTCAGATCATAACATTTCATCTGTAAACATGGTGGCATGTATTTCTAAAAAAAAAAAAAATAGGTGCTTTTTTCTTCTAAAAGAAGATTTCTTTTATTTCTTTATTTCTTTTATTTCTTTTTTCTTCTAAAAGATGATTTCTTTTATTTCTAAAAGATAAGGCATTTTAATAGCTACATTTCTATACTAATTAAAATGAATAACTTTTGTGTTTTAATTTATCAACCATTTTACTTTTTTCTCTATTTTTATTGTTGACACTATTACAGATGTCCCCTTTTTCCCTCCACCCAGGACCCCCCTGTAATGTAGGAGCTCCAAGCCAGGGAGCTGCTTAAGTGTTCATGATATTCCAAAAACACCACCCAGTAGTGACAGTGGGAAGGGAGCTGTGCTAGCATGTGTAAATGCCACAGGTTTGTGATAAACACAGGAGCCTTGACACACAATGACCTTGAGATATAGGGGCCTTGAGATACTATTTTCTGTGTTCCTTATGGCTGCTGGCCAGGCAGCCATCTCTCCTCTGAGGTGGAGGGTCCGTGTCTTGTGCTACCTCACCCTCCACCTTGATTGCTTCTCTGCCTCACAGTCTTTGTATTAGTTCTTCTGAACGGGGTGATGAGAATATTGGTATACTACAACCATATGCATCAAGTATAGTACAGACTATACTCCAAAAGGAGGAGAAAAAGGCCAAGGAAGACACTCCCCAGGGCTCCCCTACCTGGCATGTTATCATACGCATTTGACTTGACAGGGGTATTTTCTGGAATTTCCTGTTTGTGACTGCAATTGTAACACAGGAGCTCCAAGCCAAGGAGCTGCTTAAGTGTTCATGATATTCCAAAAACACCATCTAGTGGACCAAGAGATTTGGACATGCTGTTTATTACTCACATTGCAGGGGAGTGCACCCGTAGTGGCCAATTTGTGTGAGACAAACTGCACCCAACCTCCAGCCTTGGTGCTACTTGTAGGGTTAGGGAGGGAGATGTGGTAGTTTGTGAAAAGGCTAGAAGTTTGAGATAAACACAAGCATCTTGACACACAGGGGCCTTAAGAGACTGTTTTCCTCATTTCTTTTGGCTGCTGGCCAGACAATCATCTGTTCTCTGAGGTGGAGGTGCCATTTCTTGAGCTACTGCATACCACCCTGCTTCCCTCTGGTCATTCCCATACCACTGTCTGTGCTTATGTGTCAAGTTCTTGGGATAATCCCTTCATCTTCTTTCATCCAGTCACCATCTACCCACGCCCCTCTGACCCCTATCAGTCTATGTCATGTGTCCATGACTCTTGTTTCAATTTTGTAGTTCAGTATATTTTGTTTATTAGATTCCACATATAAATAAGATCATATGGTATTTAGCTTTCTCTGACTGACTTACTTAGCATAATAAAAAACAGGTCCATCCATGCTGTTGCAACAGGTAAGATTTCATTTTTTTTAATTTTTTACAGTTGCATAGTAGTCCATCATGTAAATGGACTACAGCTGTTTTTTTTTAACTTTTTAAATATATTTTATTGACTATGCTATTACAATTGTTCCATTCCCCCCTTTATCCCCCTCTACCATGAACCCCCATCCCACTAGAGTCCCTCCCCTTAGTTCATGTTCATGGGTCACACATGTAAGTTCTTTGGCTTTTCCATTTCCTATACTATTCATAACCTCTCCTTGTCTATTTTGTACCTACCATTTATACATCTTATTCCCTGCATCTTTTCCACTGTTCTCTCCCTCAACACCTCCCAATGATAACCCATGTGATCTCCATTTCTGTGATTCTGTTCCCATTCCAGGTATTTGCTTAGTTTGTTTTTTGTTTGTTTGTTTGTTTAGGTTCAGTTGTTGATAGTTGTGGGTTTGTTGTCATTTTACTGTTCATATTTTTTATCATCTTATTTTTCTTAAATAAGTCCTTTTCAAATAAGTCCAATTCATATAATAAGGCTTTGGTGATGATGAACTCCTTTAACTTGACCTTACCTGGGAAGCATTTCATTTGTCCTTCCATTCTCAATTATAGCTTTGCTGGATAGAGTAATCTTGGATGTAGGCCCTTGCCTTTCATGACTCTGAATATTTCTTTCCATCTCCTTCTTACCTGCAAGCTTTCTTTTGAGAAATCAGCTGACAGTCTCATGGGAACTCCTTTGTAGGTAGCTATCTCCTTTTCTCTTGCTGCTTTTAAGATTCTCTCCTTATCTTTAATCTTGTGTAATGTAATTATGATGTACCTTGGTGTGTTCTTCCTTGTGTCCAACATTTTTAGGACTCTTGGAGCTTTCTGGAGTCCCTGGAAGACTATTTCCTTTACCAGATTGGGGAAGTTCTCCTTCACTATGTTTCCAAAGAAGTTTTCAATTTTTCGCTGTTCCTCTTCTCCTTCTGGCACTTCTACGATTCAGAAGTTGTAATGTTTAAAGTAGTCCTGGATGTTCCTAAGTGTCTCCTCATTTTTTTTGAATTCTTGTTTCTTCATTCTGTTCTCACTGAATGTTTATTTCTTCTGTCTGGTCCAAACCATTGATTTGAGTCCCAGTTTCCTTCCCATCACTGTTGGTCCCTGTAAATTTTCCTTCATTTCACCTTTTATAGCCTTCACTTTTTCCTCTATTTTTTGACCATACTCAACCAATTCTATAAGCATCCTGATTACCATTGTTTTGAACTCTGCATCTGATAGATAGGCTATGTCTGTGTTGCTTAATTGCATTTTTTTCTAGAGCTTTGATCAGTTTTTTTTTTCCATTTAGGCCATTTTTATTTTGTCTTTGTGCACCTGTTACATAGTAATGGGTGGAGCCTTAGGTATTCACCAGGGTGGGGCAACCCACTTGGCGGTGTTGTGGTGCTGTATGTGAGGGATGAGTAAGAGAGGGAAAAATGGGGCTTGTTCAGCTGTCAGCCAACTTTCATTCACTTCCTCCATTGTCCACAAGTGAATTGGGCCCTTCTGGTACTGATTCCTGGATAGGTGGGTTTGTGTACATTCTAGGACACTGTGGGTCTCTCCAAAGAACTCTCCTGTGAGGCTCAGAGTTTTTCTCACCACCTCAACCCTTACAAGCTTTTTAAGTCAAAGGTTTTGAGGTTTATTTCCCCACTCTGAACCCCTGGGCTGCCTGGTATGTCTCTCTCCATGGTCGTTCCTCCTGTTTTATCAGAAAATGTGGGACCACGTAGTCCACCAGACACTGCCTTGCTTGTTCCGCTATCCGCCACCTGATGCTGACACTGGCCTGCAGTGTCGAAGTCATTATGGATGAGATACAAGGCATTCACACTGACTACTGAGTCTGGTGGAAGAAAAGGGACAGCATGGCTTTTCTCTCAAGGGGAGCAAAAGCCTTAGCCCTTGCCATGACCGGCCTTTATTGGGTTTCTCGGCACATCACATTATGGTTCTCATTTACTACGCGCAGGTTCGTTTTAGGTGGTTACTTTTATAGACAACAACATCATTAGTGGAAATGATACCACTAATTATATCACAGAAGAAGGATATTTGCAAATGCAGAGGAACAAGTGTTTGGACCAGTTACACTCATTTTTGGAAGGTTTAGCATGGATTTTAGGAAGTTACTTTGCAGTAAATGTTTGTTGCCTTTCAGGGTGAGGGAGTTTTAGCAAAAGCAAGTCTCACAGCAGTCCAGGCACAGTGCAGGCCTGATTCCCCACAGAAGAACCTATCCTTGGGTGTGGGTACTGTGGATCTCTGAGTAGGATCTGGGCCCACACCATGCAGAATGATCTCCTACATCTCCTCCCTTGTTTTTATTTAGGACCGCTATAGATCCCAGAAAGCTTGCTGCTTGCTGGTATCCCACACTACTCTGGGAAAATAATTTGCAACTACATCAAAGTGCATAGAGCATTATCATAATCAGTAAGCAACCAGTGGTTCCAAAGACCCACATTTTCAAATTAAGCCTATCAATATTGCCAGGTTGTAATGATCAAATAGGTAACCTTCAAAGAACTCTGAGGGCCTATTTTTGTCAGAGTCAGACAGCTAAAGGGCCAGAAAATTTGGGGAAAGAATCTCATTTCAGGCTTGGATCCTTATCAATTAAATTGAGGGTATTAGCAAAGCAGATTTCACAGGATTTTATGTTTTCTTTCTCAGGACTAATTGCCCCAGAGAACCTGCCCTTGCCAACACAGGGTGGCACCGACCTCTGGCATTGTTTCAGCCTTAGGTGGAGTGGGGGAGGTAAGGCAGCCAGGAGATTAGAAGGCTTCTTGCAGACAGAATAAGGACTCAGACTATGTCAAAATTGAGGGGTGAAGATCCATCACTTCTTTTTTTCCATAGCTCCCAAAGTGCTTCCCTGAGGGCCTCCACATAATCGTGCCTGCCTCAGGTCGATCCTACCTTGAGGAATCTTACCAGTCATTGGCTAACCAACCAAGCACTGGGGGCCAGGAAGGGTGAAGTAAAGTGGGCAGTAGTGGTGCCCCTGCCAGAGAGATAAGCTTTGTCTCCTCAGTGGCTTATGGTCCCAAGATCTCTCATTCAACCTTAGCCATAGGGGGTTACAGCTCCTGAAACCAGGCATGGCAGTTCCCAGCACTTAATCTCCCTTTTTTTGGTTTGTAAATGCAATTGTAGCTCTTAAGCCTGTGAAACCTACTATTTGCTGTTCCTGAACTCAATCTTAAGAAAACAACCTCTATATATATCATAAAGCACAAATAAGGATTAAGACAAGGGGGCACCCAAGGATTGTTAAGACCAAAACTAGTAAATTCAGTCCACTGAACCAGTTTTTAAGGTTCAAACATTGAACATTAAGGGGCACTGATGTGTTGTTTCACTCTGCAGGAGGTGTTCAAGCCTCAGCCTCTGTCATTGAGGCAGGACCTATCCTCCTCCACTGGTGGACCTAGGCCCATGAGTGATGTTGTGGGTGTATATCTTTCTTCTGGCTTTTCAGGGTCAGCTGGGTCATCTGGTCTGTCAGTCGATCAGTTCTCAGCTCCAGGTATTGGAGCTTGGAATCTATTCCACTCATGATAAGGCTTTACTCTTTTGGCTGGCAGCCAGACAGGACCTGCAGGGATGGAAACACAAACATACCCTCTTCCCCAAGTTAAGAGATCTACAGGGCCTTGCCAAGAGCCATCTCCTAGTGAATCTCTATATAAAACCTAAGGATAAGATGACTTTGGCTCCTTCTTCTGAAAATGTTTCTTAATTGGAGTACAGAGTGATTCATCAGTGTTTAGAAAGTTATATGTAAACATGCCTAACATAATCAAATTGGGGGAGGAAGACTGATGACTCCTCCTTTTTTGTTTTTGAAGATTTTTAAAAGTATGATGAGCCTGTTCTACAATTGTCTGCCTGGTTGGTTGTAACCTATTCCTGTTTTATGTTGGATATTCCAATGCTAAAGAAAAACCTGAGTAGAATGGGCGAGGTATCCAGGGCCATTATCAGTTTTAATTTGCTGAGGCCATCCTAAAGTATTAAAGGCCTCAAGCCAGAGGGCTTGTACATTTTTAGCAGATTCTCCTCTTAAAGCAGATGCATGTAGGGCACCAGAGTAAGTATAGATAGAAATATGAACATATTTGAATTTTCCAAAGTTAGCGTAATGAGTGACATCTGTTGGCCACATTATTCGAGAACCTAGTCCTTGAGGATTAACTCCTGTAGATGGGGGTGTCTTGTTTAGGGCTTGGCAATCAGGACATTCTTTAATAATTTGCTTAGCTTGGAAAGATAGGACACATGCTGTTTCTACAAGCTGTAATGAATTTAAGTAGCAAGTTAATTGACCTGTTGTTTTCAGGACTTGGTAGTTCCTAGGTTCAGAGTTTTCAAGGAAAGTGGGAAATGTTGGGGAGGCAGGGTGCTCTGCTCAAATATGTTTTAGAGAAAAAATGGTTATGTGCCAAGGGCCTTTTGTGACTCCACTGACTTACCATTCCCTTCGGGAGAATAGCCAGTTCTTCCCCAAGGAAATGATCAGTGATTACAGGTACTGAGTTAAAAAAAAATGTTACTTTTGTCTTCCATGGAGAAGGACTAGTTCTCCCTGGGAGGCAGTATACTTATATTTCAGTTTTACAATAAAGGTCACAGCTCTGGAATAAACAAGGAGGATTCTTAATATATCTTTAATGCATCACACCCCCATCCCACTTATAGCATGTTTTAGATTGTCAAACTTATGAACACATTCACAAGGTTCAGAAACAGTTTTTTCTCTACTGGCAAGTACATTTACCTTTTTTGCTGTTAATTCTTATTGATTACTGCATTCCTTGAGTATACTCAAAAGTGAGCTATCTAGTGCCATTAAAAACTTTAGGGAGGCTGGAGAAGAGGGAGGAAGGATACTAATCTTGGCACTGCTAGTCCTCAGGACCAAAACAGTCCCTGGGCCTCCATAAAGAGGATTCAGAGTGGTTAAAAGACACATTTTCTCATTATTTTTCTTCCTGTGCTTTTTATTGTCTGAGGAAAGTGAGATCTTTTTCTCTTCTTTAAACAATCAATTTAAATTATTTGAGTAGAATGCTTATGATGTAACAACTTTAGAAATTTTATTCTATTTACCATAGGTTTAGGAAAATATTTTGAGACCTTGCTGATCCTTTCAAAACAAACAAAAAAACAAAAAACAAAAAAAAAAAAACAAAATTCAAGCAAATCAATATTTTCAAATTAAACCCTCTAGAGAGTGTTGCACTAACCTAGAATCTTATCTTATACCACCTAGTGCTATTTCAACTTTTGCCCAACTTTTTTCTAAATAAGTCTAAAGATCCCTTATTAGGGAGACATTCAGTAGCCCCATAACTGCTGAACTAGCTTAAAACATTTATATTGCTCCCCAGAGATCCTGTTCCCCATGGTTGAGGACTTGCAGAAACCTTTAAAGAATATTTTAAACAAATACAAGAACCTTTTTCTGAAATTCCTCCCACGGCAAGCACAGCAATTACAAAACTAGTCTTGACTTTGCTTTCTCTCCACCCACATCTTTAAATCCTTATGCAGGTGGACAGAGGGAAAAAGCAAAACTGAATGGGCCACAGGAGGCAACTTAAAAGAAAGAATTCGCTGAGATGCCTGTAAACTGTCCTGTAGCTAGTTGATGTTTTCAAAGCTGATTAAAGGGAAAATCTTTGCTCTTTCTCCCAAGCCTAGACCTAGTTGGATGTTGCGCCATGGGGATCAGCTTGCGGGTGCTTTTATGGTGCTGCAGCTAGTGCCCTTGTGGCTCTTAACTGCTCAAATGGCACCTGCGAGTTTTCAGCAAATACTTAGGAGAGAGATCAAGGCTCCTTCTTACTAAAGAAGATACAGTTGTAAAGTGGTCACAAGAGAGGGCGACCTAGGAAGAAAACCCTTTTCCTCTGAAATCCAACATACCCAATAACCTTACTGAAAATTGCTTGGTGTCGTCGGCCCTTACCTGGACTAATGTGCATGTTCCAACCAAGTTGGTGTGTCATCCACAGCAATAGCTCATAGCCCTGAGTCCCTGTTCATGGGTTGCAGTTGATCCAGACACTGATCTGCAGTGCCCGAGGTGTTATGGATGAAATGAGACATTCACATGGACTACAGAGTTGGTGGAGGAAAAGGGACAGCATGCCTTTTCTCTCAAAGGGAGCAAAAGCCATGGCCCTTGCCATAACTGGCCTTTATTGGGTTTCTCGGCACATCACATTATGGTTCTCATTTACTACATGCAGGTTTGCTTTAGGTGGTTACTTTTATAGACAACAATATCATTAGTGGAAATGATGCCACTAATTATATCACAGAAGAAGGATATTTGCAAATGCAAGGGAACAAGTGGTTGGACCAGTTACACTCATGTTTGGAATGTTTAGCATGGGTTTTAGTAAATTACTTTGCAGTAAATGTTTGCTGCATTTCAGGGTGAGGGAGTTTTAGCAAAAGCAAGTCTCACAGCAGTCCAGGCACAGTGCAGGCCTGATTCCTCTCAGGAGAACCTATCCGTGGCATGGGTCCTGTGCACCTCCGAGTGGGATCTGGGCCCATGCCATGCAGAACAGTCTCCTACAACCATCTTGCCCACCCCAGTCCTCCAGCTACCACCTGCTGTAAGTCATCTCCACCTGGCCGCCCATTTCCACCCTCCTACTGGTCTGGATAAATGTTTCTTCTTTCATTCCTTTGTTGTGGGACTTCTATGCAGTTCAATTTTCTGTCAGTTCTGCTTGCTTTATGTTTTTAAATTTATTATTGTCTTTTGTTTGATTGAGTGATGAGTCACAGTGTGTCTACCTATGCCTCCATCTTAGCTGCAGGTCATATTATTATTTTTTTTATTCTTGTTCAAGTAGAGTTGTCTCCATTTTCCCACCACTGCTCTCCCTGGCTGCACCAATTGCCACCTGCCACACTCAATCCTACCACATTTCACTTAGTCCCTGTGTCCTTTATACATGTTACGTTATTACCCTTCCCCCTTTCCCCTTGTTAGCCAACCCCCTCCATTTTAGCTACTCTCAGTTTGTTCTTTATTTCAATGTATCTGGTTGTATTTTGCTTGCTTGTTTGTTTTGTTGATTAGGTTCCACTTATAGGTGAGATCATATAGTATTTGTCTTTCACCACCTGGATTATTTCACTTAGCATAATGCTTGCTAGATCCTTCCACACTGTGGCTAAGGAGAGGAGCTTGTTCTTTCTTTCTGCTGCCTAGTATTCCATTGTGCAAATATACCATGGTTTTTTGATCCTTTGATTTACTGATGGGCGCTTAGGTTGCTTCCAATCTTGACTATTGTAAATTGTGCTGCTCTGAAGATTGGTGTGCATAGTATTTTGCATAGAACCCTGAATTTGTGTTTCAGGATTCTTAGGGTATAGTCCCAGCAGGGGAATTGCTATGTCAAAAGGTCATTGTATTTTTAGTTTTCTGAGGAATTTCCTACTGTTTTCCACAGTGGCTGCACCAGTCTGCCTTCCCACCAATGGTATATCATGCTTACATTTTCTCCACAACCTCTCTAGCTATCATTGTTTGTTGGTTTATTTATGTTAGCCAATGTAAAGTAGTATCACATTGTGGTTTTAATTTGCATCTCTCTGATGTCTAATGATGCTGAGCATCATTTCATGTCTCTGGGCCCTTTGTATGTCCTCCTTGGAGAAGTGTCTGTTCATATCTTGTGCCTATTTTTTAATTGGGTTATTTCTCCTCCTGGAGTGGACTTATGCACTTTCTTTTTGTTTTTGGAAGTCAAACCTTTGTCCAAGTTTTCATTTGCAAGTATATATTCCCATATGGTTGATTTCCTTTTCATTTTGCAAATGTTTTATTTAGCGGTGTAGAAGACTTTTATTTTGGTGAAGTCCCATTTGTTTATTCTTTCCTTTATGTCCCTTGCTCTATGGAACATATCAGTGAAAATATTGTCGCATGGGATATCTGAGATTTTCCTGCCTACGTTCTCCTCTAGGACTTTTATGATGTCACAACTTGTATTTAAGTCTTTTATCCATCTTGATTTTATTTTTGTGTATGGTGTAAGCTAGTGATCAAGTTTCATTTCTTTGCATATTGCTGTCCAGATCTCCTAACACCATTTATTGTAAAGGCTATTTTTACTTCATTTTATGCTTTTGCCCCTTTGTTGAATATTAATTGACCATAGAATCTGGGGTTTATTTCTGAGCTCTGTATTCTGTTCCATTGATCTATGTGTCCATTCTGATGCCAGTACCAGACTGTTTTGATCACCATGGCCTTGTGATATAGTTTGATATCAAGTATTGTGATTCCTTACTTTTTTTTCCCCTCAAAATTGTTGCAACTACTCAGGGTTGTTTATGGTTTTGCTTTTGTTGATTTTTTTTATTTTTAAATTATGTAAATTTTTCACATTCTTACAAATTTACATGTATAAAACATCATACATTGAGAGGACCCTAGCTTTCATTTCCATCACCTCAACTTGTTTTCTTTCTTCCCACAAAATAATCTGCTGTTTATTATTATTGTTTGGAGGTTAATTGCTTTTCTTATAAATGTAAGCATATTGTATACATGTGTGCATATAAATATATAAGACACTATACACGCATTCTTAGATAAAGAATAGTACACTATTTTTCATAGGAAAATATATATTTTCCTACTTTGTTCCATTTCCATTCTTACTTTTAAGATTTCACTCATAGTATCACATAGTGTTATTCCTCATTCCTTACTATAGTTGCCTATTCTTTTTTCTGATAGATCTACCAGAGTCTATTCAACACTCTGCTTATAAAGGGTATTTGGGATGTCTCCATCTTTTGCTATAACAATTTTTTTCAATCATGCATGATTTTGCATATACACTGCAGTATATTCTTAAAGTATAGTTTATTTGGAACAAATGTAAATATACATCTAAATATAATAGATATAGCTACTTTTTCTTTATAGATATCAAATTATTTTGTTTTTCAAGTATGCTGATTTCTTCATGATCTCCACAACAAAGCATATTGTCAATATTTTGGATAAAAATTATATATCACTTGGTTTTTATTTAGCCTATTATTACTTAGTTTGAGAATATTTTATATGATAAAGGGCAATGGGCATTCTTTTTACCTCTATTTTTCTATAGAGGTATTGGTATTCTTTAATATATTCTTCTCTTAAAAAAAAAAGATCTTTTCTGCATGTGAATTTCCAATTTTTCCAGCACCATTGTGTGGTTTTGGCTCCTTTGTCAATAATTATTTGCCAATATGCCTGTTGTTTTATTTCTGGACTCTCAATTCTGTTCCATTGGTCTATGTGTCTGTGTCTCTCTTTGTACTAATACTATGCTGTTTTAATTATTGTTGTTCTGTAGTATAATTTGAAGTGATGTAGTGTATAAACAACACCTACACCAGGGGGTTAATATCAAAAATATATGAAGAACTCATACAATGCAAAATCAAACTAGTAATTCAAATAAAAAAAAATGGACAGAGGACCTAAAGAAACACTTCTCTCAAGAAGACAAACAAATGGCCAGTAGATATATAAAAATATTCTCAACTTCACTAGTTATTAAAGAAATGCAAATCAAAACAGTAATGAAATAGCACTTCACATCATTAAAATGGCTATTATCAACAAGACACATAATAACAAGTGTTTTAGAGGTTGTAGAGAAAGAGGAATCCTCATTCACTGTTGATAGCAACTATGAAAAACAGTATGAAGTTTCTTGAAAAATTAAGAATAACATTACCATGTACCCAGCAATCTTTTTGGGGAGTATATAGATGAAAAACTTGAAATAATATACTTGCAAAGATATGTGTGTCCCTGTGTTCATTGCGGCATCATTCACAGTGGCAAAGACAGGGAAACTACCACAATGTCTTTCAATCAATGACTGGATAAAGAAGATATGCTACATAGGTACTATCGAATACTACTCAGCTCTCAGAAAAGATGAAATACTGCCATTTGCAATAATATGGATGAGACTTGAGAATATTTGCATTATACCATATGATTTAATTCAGTATGGTGATTACCAGAGGGAAGGTGGGTAAGGGGTACTTAAGGGTAAAGGGAGCCAAATATGTGCTGATGAAAAATGATATGACTTTGGGTGGTGGGAACAAGGTGCAATAAACATATCATGTATCATAAAATGTATACTTGAAATCTATATGATTCTATTAACCAATGTCACCTTAATGAATTCAATATAAAAATAAAAAATAAAAATGAAGGATTGCCCTGGCTGGTGTGTCTCATTGGATTGGGTGCAGGCCTATAAACCAAAAGGTTGTCGTTTTGATTCCCAGTAAGGGCATATGCTAGGGTTGGAGGCCAGGTTCCCAGTAGGGGGCATGATAGAGGCAACCACACATTGGTGTTTCACTCCCTCTGTTTCTCCACCCTTTCACCTTTCTCTAGAACTAACTAAATAAAATATTTAAAAATAAACAAATAATAAAAATTTTTGTATATTATGTACAACCTTTTTTTTTTTCAGTAATATGTTTTAAATCGCACCAAAATTTCATTGGAACATTTAGGACTCCATTATTAATGCTACTGAGAAGTAAAGGAAGTCAGACAATAATGAACACAGATTTTCTACAACATAACCTAAACTCGAGTTAAAAAGTGAAGGGTGAATATAAAGCCTTAGATTTTATGATTGTTGAAATTTGTGTAACAAAACATGTGCAGTCTTCCATGTAGAAGACCAGAAATTCCAAAGAAAAATCCAAATTCTTGCAGTTTAGGTTTTCATGCAGTTCTTGAAAAAGAAAATAATGTTGTAGAGCTTTTTTCCCTTTCTTTAGAAAGATTTAGCTATGGTGGAGGGTGTAATAGAAGAAGCAATAAAGTTCTTTAAGAACAAAGAATAATTGAAAAGCACAAATGTACCTGTAGGCCTGTCAAGTGACCTATATAATAGCAGCCCAGAAAAGCAAGATAAAATGCTTATTCTCAAGCAAATACAGGTAAATGCACTTGAAGTTCCCAACCACATTAATACAGTTTTTTTTAAGTTAGATAAAATTTTTGAGTGGAAAAGGGAAAAACAAGGCCCTGTATAATTGTTTTAATTCCCATTCCCCACCATTTCCCCTTTGGCAACCTTAAGATTGCTCTCTATATCCATGAGTCTGTTTCAGTTTTGTTATGATTATCAATTTCTTTTTATTTTTCTTTGTTATCTATTTTTATTGTTGTTCTATTACCATTGTTCTAATTTTCTCCCATTGCTCTCCCCTTCCCAGCCCACCTCCCACTTCCACAGTCAATCCACACCTTGTTGTTCAAGTCAATGGGTAATTTATACTTGTCCTTTGACTAGATCCTTCCTCTTCTTTCCCATCTTATACCCTGCTTGTTCCCCTCTGGTTGCTGTCAGTCTGTTCCTTATTTCTATACCTTTGGTTCTATTTTGCTCATTTGTTAGTTTTGTTCCACTTATAGGTGAGATTATATGGTATTTATCTTTCATTGCCTGGCTTATTTTACTTATGGTACTCTCCAGTTCTATTCACACTATTGTGAAAGGTAGGAGTTCCATCCTTCTTTCTGCTGTATAGTATTCCATTCTGTAAATGTACAACAGTTTTTCATCTACTCATTTACTGATAGGCATTGAAGCTGTTTCTAGCATGTGGCTATTGTAAATAATGCTACTATGAATATAGGGGTGCATAGGTTCTTTTGAATTAGTGTTTCAGGATTCTTAAAGTGTAATCCCAGCAGTGGAATCACTAGATCAAAAGACAGTTTCATTTTTAGATTTTCTGAGTAAATTCCATAATGTTTTCCATGGTGGCTGCAAGAGTCTGTATTCCCACCAAAAGTGCACTAGCATTCCCTTCTATCCACATCCTCATGAACACTGGTTGTTTGTTGATTTGTTAATGGTGGCCATTCTAAGTAAAATAAACCAGGTGATGAAAGACAAACCCCATATGATCTCACCTATAAGTGTAACCTAATCAGCAAAACAAACAAACAAAACATAAACAGAGACATTGAAATAAAGAACAAACTGACAGTAACTAAAGGGGAATAAAGAGGGGATAACAGTGGAAGAAGGAGAAGGCTCATCAAGGAACATGTATAAATGACCCATGGACAAAGTCAAAGGGGATTGAGGGTGGGAGGTGGATATCAGTGGGAGCAGCGAGAAAAGTTGGGGGGGAATGGAGGTAACTGTGCTTGAATAACAATAAAAAAAGAGACAGATGGCCATTCTGACCAGTGTGAGGTGATATCTCATTGTGGTTTTAACTTGCATCTGTTTGATGGCTAGTGATATTGAACATCCTTTTGTATACCTCTGGGCCCAATGTATGTCCTCCTTGGAGACATGTCTGTTCAGGGCTTTTACCCATTTTTTATTTGGACTGTTTTGTCTTCCTTGTGTTGAGTAGTATGAGTTCTTTATGTATTTTGGAGATAAAACTGTTGTCAAAGATATCATTGGAAAATATGTTTTCCCATACAGTTGGTTCCTTTTTCATTTTGATGATGGTTTCTTTAGCTGTGTAGAAGTATTGCAATTGGATATGGCCCCCATTTTATTATTTTTTCCTTTATTCTCTTTCCCTAGAGGATATATAATAAAAGATATTGTTATATGGGATATCTGAAATATTACTGCTATGTTTTCCTCTGGGACTTTTGTGGTGTCACAGGTTCTACTGAAGTCCTTTATCTATCTTTATTTTATTCTAGTGTATGGTTTACATTGATGATCTACTTTGATGTTTTTGCATGTACCATTCCATTTATCTCAACACCATTTATTAAAAAGGCTATTTTTATCCATTTTATGCTCCTTCTACTTTGTTGAATATTAAGTGACCATACAGACATGATTTTATTTCTGTGCTTTCTATTCTGTTCCATTGGTTTATGTATCTGTTCTTATGCCAGTACAGACTGTTTTAATTACGGTGGCCTTGTAATATAGTTTTATATCAGGTATTGTGATCTCCCCTTCATTGTTCTTCTTTCTCTAGATTGCTGATGCTATTCAGGGTTCTTTTTGGTTCCATATAAATTTTTGAAGTATTTTTTCTAAGTCTGTGAAATATGTCATTGGCATTTTAATAAGAATTGCATTGAACCTACCACTTTTATTCAACATAGTATTAGAAGTTCTAGCCAAAGCAATCAGACAGGAAAAATAAATTAACATCTTCCAAATTGAGAGGAGGAAGTAAAACAGTCATCATTTGCAGATGACATGATTGTGTACATAGCAAAACCTATAGTAGGAGTGTCAAATTCATTTTCATTTGGAGTCACATCAGCTTTATGGTTGCCTTCAAAGGGCAATATAATTTTAGGACTATATAAGTGTAACTACTCTTTAACTGTTAAGAAGTTGAAATTACATTTGGACCATTGAAAGCAACCATGAGGCTTATGTGGCCATGGGTGAAAATGAATTTAACACCCCTGCCCTATAGGGTCCACCAAAAAACTATTCAACCAATAAGTGAATTTGGCAAATAGTGGGATGCAAAGTCAATATTCAGAAATTGAATACATTTTTGTACACCAACAATGAAATATCAGAAACAGAAACTAGGAAAAATTTTCCATTAGCTATAGCAACAAAAAAAATAAGGTACTGAGGAATAGACTTAACCAAGGATATAAAGGACCTGTACTCAAAAGACTACACAACACTGGAGAAAAAAATTAAGGAAAGCACAAGTAAGTGGAACCATATATCATGTTCATGGATTGGAAGACTTATCATTAAAATGATTATTCATTTGTTTTTACTTTTAATTATTTTTTTAATTTTTATTCAGCACAGTTGATATACAACATTATATTTGTTTATGATCTAAAATATAATTATTCAACTTTTGTATGAATTACAATGTGATCATCACACTAAATCTTGTAATTTTGTGTTACTGGGAAAACTATCACAATGTAATTGACGATAATCCACATAAAAGTGAAATCATGCTATTTGTATTTCTCTGTCTGACTTACTTCACTTAATCTCATTATATCCTCTAGGTCCAAGATTTGCAATCTTGATTCTATTCAATGGTCTCAATAATTAATAAAAAGTTTATATCTTTCATTATCATAATTGGAGGGCAAAACAGTCTGGGTTTCTATGGAAGTGTTACTATCCTTTTTTATTAGTCTGACTAATCTTATAGATTGAATCAAATGCTATATGGGATTAGAAATAATGCTCTTTCTCAAATTCAATGTGTTTTTTAACTAAAGTTTAGTCCACTGTGTTTTTGATGGAATGTTAGACTTTCTCAAGAGTTGCAGGTTGCAGGTTCTTGTGAATACTTTTTGTCACAATATGCAAATGAATAGAGGATTTAAGTCAGAGAACCATGGAATTTTTTAAATCTGAAAGGTAATTTGGAAACTTCTGCTCTAATCTCTTAATAACCAATAAAAAAAAACTGAGTCAAGTGGGTTGCATTATGTGACCCTAAGCACAGTGTTATTTATTGGAACAGCAATAGTATGATTTAGCTCTCTTTGTTCCAGTATGTTGTTACTTTCTGCTAAGCCAAGTTGACTCTACTAAATAATGTCAATTAAATCAGAAAACACACACATAGAGTCACCCTTGGCAACATATATAATAATACCAGATACTATTTATAAATTTAACATGGACTATCAACAGTTTTATATTTGCTCTCAGATTTAAATTGTATAAACCTTTGGATTTTACAGGTGGCATCTAGAGTGTTAAAGCATCTTATATCTAGTACATGCTAGAATTGAAAGTTTAAGGCTGACCAATTTCAATTTTCCATATCAGCTGTTGACCTCATCATTATAATTAAGTTGGCTATTTATTTTTAATCTTGAAACTCAAGAACAACATAGAAAAGATCATGTAAAATAGTAGTCTCTAGGGTGTCACTGAACAAAGAAACTCTAAAACTGGAAAATCTGGTATAAGCTGTCATAGATTGTGCTTACAGAGGCTATCTTATTTGTTTGTCTTCACAGTAGTTCTTAGACACCAAAATTATTTTTATAATGCTACAGTTAATGCAAAAGATAGACAAATAAATACAAGCTTTCAACTAGGAAAGGTTTCAAAGGTATAATTTTGATTGTCTAATATGCCTATTTATACGAAGATCACATATGAATTCCAGTTGTTTCACAGTATTGTAGACATTCATAGAGCCTTCACTACATAATATATGGCCTCTTCATGATAAATGGTGAGGGCCTGAGCAAAGCTCTGATACAGTCCAGAATTCAGTGAATTTTTGGAGCCCAAAATCCAAAGTTTGCTTTACTTTATAATTGATGGTGTCTTAACCCTACTGCTAACAAACTCCTAGAAATTAACTTTTTTTTTAGAGATGCTGAAATATATTCTTAATGCTGTGTGTGCCTGCTGCTTGTCTTGCGATATATGGTCAGCACTGTGAGGGCAAATACATCGACTATGACTGAATGGTTCAATCTGATGTAGGTTATGATAAACCTTTCATAATTGTTTTAATATTCCAAGTTCCATAATGTGAAACTGTAATGCAATAAATAAAGTAGAGGCCTGAGGTCACATAATCCCATAAAAATCTAGAATTGTTACAACTTCAGTAAACTTGCTTCAACTCTTTGAACTTTCTTTTTCTTTCCTCCAAAATTAATGAGGTTTCCTCTTTCTGGAACTATCTCCCCCCTCTTCAGTTCAGTTTACTGTCTCATCTTTAGTTCTTAGCTCAGATATCCCTGTATCATGGAGGTCTTTTCAAACTTTCTAGTGCAAATAGCACATAGCCCTTACATGGCATTCCTAGTCTGCTTCCCTGAATTGTTCTCAATATTACCTACAATCAGTTGGCATGGTATGTGTTTCATTTCTTCATTGTTTTGGGGATAATGCTGGATATGGCCCTTCCACCATTTGTGATGGAAGACTGGCCAGAGGGCCCCTGGCTGGAAGGAATGTGTATTATCTTGAGATTCTGAGGAACTGAATGTAGCTCCCTCATCTCTTCTGGGGATCAGTTTCTTGCCCAGTGACTGCTTCTTGATCTTTGCCTCCTACAACTACACACTGAAACATTGTGGCTCTGGACTGCATGAAGATTTGTGCAACATAGGCCAGTCCCACCTTTGCCTAGAGCCCCTTATAACATGCCTCTGACTGGAGGAGGTATTGTCCTGCTTTGCTGATTTGTTGCCATTGATGATTCCTGTAATGTGAGTAATAAAATCTCTGTCTACTCCATCAGGTCCTCCTTGTAGTTTTTGTTTGTTTGTTTGTTTGTTTGTTTATCTGAACAAGTGATCAAGATCCCCAGGCTTTACCTCCTGTATTGCAATTGTGTATACCCCAGACTGGAAGTAAGTTTCATGCGGGGAAGGACTTTTTTTCTGTGCTGATCATTGCATTACCATCAGCATTTAGAAGACACTCATGTTATGCAGCAGCCTATTCAACATATTGTTGAACAAATTTAATACAATTGTATAAAATAGGAAAGTATCCATCTTCAAGGGATGTTGAGAAGATCATATGAAGTAATTTTCCCAACAAATATTATCGAGCATCATTTATACATACATAAGAGCCTTTGCAGCTATTTGGGACACTGGTTAAAATTAGGTGAATTTGGTGCCAGTTTTCATTGGCCCTATATTTTTAACCAATATAAGTAAACATTAAGACACAGAGTCCACTATAAATCATTTAACTAATTTTATATATACCATGAAAGGCAGTAAATGGTAGAATGAGAGGGCATGGCAAGGAAATGTTAATGATCCAGCCTCAGGGAAACAGAGAAGTAATATTTAACTTGAGACATAAAGGTTGAGTGGGTTTTCAGAATTAAGTGGGGGACTATTCCATACCCTAAACAGCATGTGTTAATGCACTGAGGGTTTTTTTTTTAAGGTGTATATTTGGTAACTGAAAGAAAATCAGCATGGGTGGAGTAAGAGAGTGAGCACAACTGTCTCTTGAGGTGAGAATAAGGAGACAGGTAGGCTGAAGCACATCCATTGCCATGTCTGGTGCATAATGGCCTCTCAATAAATTGTAGCCTTATATAATTAACATAAATTTGCAAGAACTGCAGTTTCAATAATTCAGAGGAAAGTAACTGTGGCTGAATATCTTGGGTGGCCATAGAATGTGACACTGTAGCCACTGTATAAATAGGGGTATAATCAGGAAAACAGAAACTACTACGGGCACTTCAAATAGAACTTTAATGCAGAAAATTGCTCTCATGATATTGAAATACCTAAGAAAATAAAGAGGGATCTAACCATTAGCAAAACAGGAAACCACTGTCACTAAAAAATTAAGATACCAGGAGAGGAGACAGTGTAACTTAAACCTGGTGGAGACTGATGGGAGTGTGACCATATAGAAGGTCTGAGAGCCATAGCAAAAGATCTTGCAGTCTCTTCTACAGAGAGATAATGGCCAAGAAGAGAAAGAAGACTTGCACCTGTTCTTTCTTCCTTCCACCTTCAAATCACCAGCCTATGCCTCCCAACTGCTGGACTTTGTGGAAAGCCAGTAGCAAGGCATTCTGGTAAATCTAATTTCTGGGAAATGTAGTTTCTGTAATAGTTGAATAACAAAAAATCAGGGGATGTTGCTGAAAGCAGTCACTTCCCAAGTAACCCCCATTTAATAGAAATACAGATGCTAATCCTTTTACAGGGTGTGCCCCATCTACATACCTGTCATGTGGCAAGTTCTTTTTTATCTATTCAATGTCAGAATAGAATAACTGTAGTTACAAAAATTTGAAAAATAATGAAACCAAATTTCATTGCAGAAAATATAATATTATAGCAAGTGACAAAGTGTGAATAAAATTTAAAGGATTGGTTCCCATTGATGGAGTAGAAACAAAAAAAAAAGGTTTTTTTAAAATACATTTCATTGTTTTCTTTTTTATTTTTTAAAGATTTTGTTATTTATTTTTGAGCGAGGGGAAGGGAGGGAAAAAGAGAGGGAGAGAAACATCAATGTGTGGTTGCCTCTCAGGTGGCCACCACTAAGGACTCGGCCGGCGACTCACGCATGTACCTTGACTGGGAATAGAACAAGCAACCATTTGGTTCACAGCCCAGAATCAATCCACTGAGCTACAATAGCCAGGTTTTTTCTTTTTTCTTTTTTCTTTTCTTTTATTTTAATTGTTGTTCTTGTACAGTTTTCTGTCTTTTACTCCCATCCCAGCTCACGGCCCCAGCCCTCCCCACCTCCGTCTCATTTCCAACCCCCCTGCTTTTTCTCCATGTGTCATTTATACTTGCTGCTCTAAACCCTTCTCCTTTTCCCCTGAAATTTCCTACCCTCTCCCCTCTGGTCACTGTCAGCCTGTTCTCAATTTCAGGGTCTTCGGTTATATTTTGCTGGTTTGTTTGTTTTGTTGATTAGGTTCCTGTTAAAGGTGAGATCATATGGTATTTGTTTTTCAACCCCTGGCTTGTTTCACTTAGCATAATGATCTTCAGTTCCATCCATGCTTTTGCAAAGGGTAGGAGATCCTTCTTTCTTTCTGCTACATAGAATTCCACTGTGTAAATGTACCATAGTTTTTTGAACCATTCATTTACTGATGGGCACTTCCAACACTTGGCTACTGTAAGTTGTGCTGCTATGAACATTGGGGTTCATAGGTTCTTATGAACTGGTGTTTCAGGATTCATAGGATATAACCCCAGCAGTGGAATTGCTGGTTGAAAAGGTAGATCCATTTTTAGTTTTCTTAGAAAATTCCATACTGTTTTCCATAGTGGTTGTACCAGTCTGCAATCCCATCGATAGTGCACTAGGGTCCCCTTTTATCCACAACATCTCTAACACTTGTTGCTTTGTTTATGACAGCCATTCTGACCAGTGTGAAGTAGTATCTCACTGTGGTTTTAATTTGCATCTCTCTGATAGCTAGCAATACTGAGCATCTTTTCATGTGTCTCTGGATCCTCTGTATGTCCTCCTTGGAGAATTGTCTGCTCCAGTCCTTTGGCCATTTTCTAACTGAGTTGCTTGTCTTCTTAGAGAGGATTTGTGTAAGTTCTTTACATATTTTGGAGATTAAACCCTTGTCTAAGGTATCATTGGCAAATATGTTTTCCCATACAGTTAGTTCTCTTTTTATTTTAATACTGTTCTCTTTAGCTGTGCAGAAGCTTTTTATTTTGATGAGATCCCATTTGTTTACTCTTTCCTTTATGTCCCTTGCTTTAGGGGACATATCAGTAAAAATGTTTCTGGGTGAAATATCTGAGATTTTCCTGCCTATGTTCTCCTCCAGGACTTTAATGGTGTCATGACCTATATTTAAATCTTTTATCCACCTTGAATTTACTTTGACATATGGTGCATGTTTGCGCTCGAGTTTCATTTTTTTCTTTGCACACTGATGTCCAGTTCTCCCAACACCATTTGTTGAAGAGGCTATTTGTACTCTATTTTATGTTGCTGCCCCCTTTGTCAAATATTAATTGACTGTAGAGACTTGGGTTTATTTCTGGGCTCTACTGTTCTTTACCACTGGTCCATGTGCCTGTTTTTATGCCAGTACAAGGCTGTTTTGATTAGAGTAGCCTTGTAATACAGTTTGGTATCAGGTATTGTGATCCCTCCTACTTTGTTCTTCTTTCTTAAAATTGCTGCAGATATTTGGGGTCATTTATGGTTCCATATAAATTTTTGAAGTGTTTGTTCTATGTCTGTGAAATATGCCATTGGTACTTTAATAAGTATTGCATTGAATTTGTAAATTGTTTTGGATAGTATGGACATTTTGATGATGTTAATCCTTCCAATCCATGAACATGGTGTATGCTTCCTTTTCTATGTGTCTTCCTTGATTTCTTTCTTCAGTGTTGTGTAGTTCTCTGCATATAGGTCTTTTACCTTCTTTGTTAAGTTAACTCCTAGGTGTTTTATTTTTCCTTTTGCTATATTGAATAGAATGTTTTTTCTTGATTTATGCTTTGCTGTTTCCTTGTTGGTATAAAGAAATGCCTTTGATTTCTGGATATCAACTTTGTATCCAGCTCTTTGGACAAATTAATTTATTAGGTCGAGCAGCTTTTTGGCCGAGTCTATAGGATTTACTATGTACACTATCATGTCATCTGCAAACAATGATAGTTTTTTTTTTCCCCTCCTTTTCAATTAGGATGTCTTTTATTTCATTTTCTTGTCTAATTGCTGTGGCTAAAACTTCCAGTACAATATTGAATAGAACCGGTGGTGAGAGTGGACAACCTTGTCTTACTCCAGATCACAGTGGAAAGGATTTTAATTTTTGCCCATTGAGTATGATGTTGGCTGTAGGTCTCTCATATATGGCCTTTATTATGTTCAGGAATGCTCCCTCTATTCCCACTTTACTGAGTGTTTTTATCATTAATGGGCACTGTACCTTATCAAATGCTTTGTCCGCATCTATTGATATGGTCATGTGATTTTTTTTAATGTGATGCATTACATTTACTGATTTGTGAATATTGAACCATCCTTGCATCCCTGGGATGAATCCCAATTGGTCATGGTGTATGATGTTTTTTAATGTATTGTTGGATGTGGTTTGCCAATATTTTGGTGAGTATTTTAGTGTCTATGTTCATCAGCAATATTGGCCTGAAGTTTTCTTTCTTTATTGTGTCTTTATCTGGTTTTGGGATTAGGATGATGCTGGCTTTAGAAAAACAGTTTGTGAATCTTCCATCATTTTGGATTTTTTCAAATAGTCTGTGAAAAATAGGGGTTAACTCTTCCTTAAATGCTTGTAGAATTATGTGAAACCATGTGGTCCAGGGCTTCTGTGTGTCAGAAGTTTTTTGATTACTGGTTCAATTTCATCTGCTGTTATTAGTCTATTCAGGCTTTCTGCTGCTTCTTCATTGAGTTTTGGAAGATTATATTTTTCTAGAAAATTGTCCATTTCAACTAGGTTTTCAATTCCTTGGCATACAGTTCTTCATAGTAATTTCTTACAATCCATTGTATTTCTGTTGTGTCAGTTGTAATCTCTCCTCTTTCATTTCTGACTGTTTTTATTTGGGTCCTCTCTCTTTTTTTCTTGATGAGCCTGCTTAAAGGCTTGTCAATTTTGTTTATCTTTTCAAAGAATCAGCTCCTGCATTCATTGATCCCTAGAATTGTGCTTTTAGTCTCCATGTCATTCAATTCTGGTCTGATCTTGGTTATTTCCTTCCTTCTACTTGCTCTGGGTTGTCTTTGTTGTTGTTCCTTGAGTTCTTGTAGGCATAGGGTTAAGTTGTTTGTTTGTTTGTGAAATCTTTCTGTCTTTTGTGGGTAGTCCTGTATCACTATGAACTTCCCTATCAGGACTGCCTTCACTGTGTCACATAAGTTTTGGATTGTTGTGAATTCATGTTCATTTGTTTTGAGAAACTTTTTGATTTCTTCCCTAATTTCATTCTTGACCTGTTTATTGCTTATTAGCATGCTATTCAGTCTCCATTATTTGGAGGACTTTGGGTTTTTCCCCTTGGGGTTGGATTTTAGTTTCAGTCCCTTGTGGTTGGAAAAAATGCTTGGTATGATTTCAATTTTCTTGAATTTGTTGAGGCTTGTTTTGTGTCCTATCATGTGGTCTATCTTTGTAAAATGTTCCATGTGCATTTGAAAATAATGTGCATTTGGTTACTTTGGGATGGAGGGCTCTATATATATCAGTTAAGTCCATTTCATCTACAGCGTTGTTCAATGCCACAATATCTGTGTGGATATTTTGTTTGGAAGGCCTATCTATTTTTGACTGTGGGGTGTTAAAATCCCGTACTATAATTGTATTGCTGTCAATATCTTTCTTGAAGTCCTCTAAGATTTTCTTTATATATTTAGGTGCTCCTATGTTAGGTGCATATGTATTTACAATGTTTATGTCTTCTTGATGGATTCTTCCCTTGAGTATTATGAAGTGACCTTCTGGGTCTCTCCTTATGGCTCTCCTTTTGATGTCTATTTTGTCTGATATGAGTATTGCTACCCTGGCTTTTTTTCCCCCTGTCCATTTGTTTGGAAAATTTGTTTCCAGCCCTTCATTTTGAGTCCATATGGGTCTTTTTCCTGAGGTGGGTCTCTTGTAGGCAGTATATGTGTTGGTAATGCTTTCTTATCCATTCAGCTATTTTATGTCATTTGATAGGAGCATTTAATCCATTTACATTTGCGGTTATTATTGATAGATACACATTCACAGCCATTTTCATACCTGTGCTCCTCTCCCTCTCTCTTTTTCCTTCCTTTCCTTAAAGCAGTCCCTTTAGTATGTCTTGCAGAACTGGTTTGGTAGACTCGTATTCTTTTAGACTTCTTTTGTCTGAGAAGCTCCTTATTTGGCCTTCTATCTTGATTTGGCCTTCTATCTTCTATCTATCTTCTAGTCTTGGTGTCATACCTTTGGTTCTCATTACCTGGAATATTTCTTGTCATTCTCTTCTGGCTTGGAGCATTTCCATTGAGAAGTCAGCTGCTATCCTTATCAGGGCTCCCTTGTAAGTTACTTTCTTTTTCTCCCTTGCTGACTTTAAGATTCTCTGTTGTCTTGGAATTTTGCTATTTTATTTTTGATGTTTCTTCTAGTGGGCCTCTTTGGGCTCCTCTTGATTGGGACTCTTTGTGTTTCCTGGATTTGTGTGACATTTTCTCTCATCAAATTAGAGCAGTTTTCCATCATTCCTTTTTCTTTTTTTTTTTTCAGATTTATTTATTTATTTATTTTTAGAAAGGGGAAGGGAGAAAGAGAGAAGTATCAGTGTATGGTTGCCTCTCATATGGCCCCACTGGGGACCTGGCCTGCAACCTAGGAATGTGCCCTGACTAGGAATTGAACTGTTGACCCTTTGGTTCACAGTCCACACTCAATCCACTGAGCTACAGCAGCCAGGGCTTTATTTTTTTTTCCATCATTATTTTTTCAAATAGGTTTTCTATCCCTTGCTCTTCTTCTTGTCTTTCTGGTATTCCCATTATACAGATATTATTAGATTTCATATTGTCTTACATTTCTCTTAATCCCTCTTCATTCTTTCTGAGCCTGTTTTCCTTTTCATGCTTTTTCTGGGTGTTTTGTTCTACTTTGTCCTCCAACTTGCTGATCTGATCTTCTGCTTCATCCATTCTGCTTTTGATTCCTTCTACTGTGTTCTTCAGTTCAGAAATTGTATTCTTCATTTCCTCTTGGTCCTTGTTGATAGTTTCTATTTCCTTTTTCATGTTGATATAGTTTGCAGTGAGTTAATCATAGCTTCCCTGTAGTTTCTGGTATCACATTGAGAGCTCATGGAGCTTCCTGACAACCCTTGATTTGAACTCAATATCTGATAGTTGAGTTGCCTCTGTCTCATTTAGTGTTCTTTCTGGGGCTTCCTCCTTTCCTTTCATTTGGGGATTGTTTCTTTGTCTTCCCATTTTTTGTAAAACTCTTCTTGTTAGCCTCAGCTGCTTAAATTGATCTGTTCTTGCTCCCTGGGTTTATGGTGTGAACTACTGTGGTAGAATACCTGTGAGATTCAGTGGTGCAGTCTCCTTTGGGTATCCTGTTTGTTCACAGCTTCCACAGTCTCAGCTGTTGGGATGCCCCCTCTTTGGGTCCAACTCTGTTTTTTTCCCAGTCCTAATTTTTTTCCCCCTCACTCATTGGTATTTGAAAAGGGAAAAGAAAAAAATGAAAAAAAAAAAAGACAAAGGAAGAAGAGATAAAATTGGAGAGAAATGAAGATGGAATAAAACAAGAAAGAAGGAAAGAGAAGCAAATGGAATTAAGGGATAAAAAAGATCAAAATAATAATAAAATATATAATTAAAACAAAACAAAACAGAAACCTCTTGCTGGTTTCAAACTTGCCAAGTCGGTTTTTCTGGTCTTGCTGGCTGAGGTGGCCAAGGTGTGACAGTATTGCTTTTTTCCCTGTTCAGCATTCAGTCATATTTGGGCTATTATCCCCAAGGCTAGCCCAGTGCCTCTCTGCACAGAGCTTTGGGGTGTGGGCTCTGAACCTGCTGTGGAGTACACATTTTCCCTGGGGTTTATGAGTGTGAGCTCCGGGTCTCCTATGGTTCATGTGCCATCCCGGGTTTACAGGTGTGGGTTCCAGCTTTCCTACTGAGTGTGTGTGCTACCAGAGTTTACGAGTGTGGGTTCCATGGGTTTCCTGCATTGTGCATGCTCACCCTGGGTTCATGGGGTTTAGCTCCAGGTTTCCCACAGATTGTGTGCACTCCCCTGGTTTACAGATGTGAGCTCTGTTTCTCCTACGTAGCATGCTCACTGCCCAAGTTTACAGCTGTGGGTTCCAGGTTTCCTATGGTGCTCATGCTCACCCTAAGTTCACAGGTTTCAGCTCCGGGTTTCCCACTGATTGTGCATACTCCCTGGGTTCACATGCATGGGCTTTCGCTCTCCCAGGGATCACTCACACTCTCTGGGTTCCTGGCATGGGCTACACATCTTCCACAAAGCCCCCTCCTCTGGTTTTGGATGCCACTGGTTGCAGGGGCTCTAGCATGCACTCCAACCAGGGCTATGTGTGGGTGCTCACAGTCCCAGTGTGTTTGCCACTCATACCTTAACTTCTCTTTCTGGGACTTCAAGCAACCAGGTCTCTCCCATTGCTGCTCAACCCTTGTTTGGCTGGGGAGTGAGTGGTCAACCTAGCTCCTTCCCTATAGCCCTGTGGCAGACCCAGCAAGCACCAGTCCTGGGGCTTCAGCCACCCTGGTCTCCGCGCTAATCCCTGGGCTCTTATTGTCCTCAAGAATTCTCTTTATGGTCTGTTTTTTCAATGTCCGCTACAGTTTTTGATCTCCTATTTTCATATATGCTGTGGTACTGTTGGCTGTTTGCTCTGTTCCTCTGTAGATTGGCTAGGTTTTTCTCCCGTGTGCAGGGGGGAGTGGAATCTGCCTCCTTCTACCATGCTGTCATCTTCCCTAAATACATTTTATTGATTATGTTATTCCTGTTGTCCCATTTTTTCCCCTTCATTCCCCTCCATCGTTCCCTTACCTTAGTTCATGCCCATGGGTCATACATATAACTTATTTGGCTTCTGCAGTTCCCATACTTTTCTTAATCACCCTTTGCCTATTTGTATCTACCATTTATGCTACTTATTCTCAGTACCTTTTCCCTCATTTTCTCCCACCCTCTTCCAACTGATAACCTTCCATGTGATCTCTATTTCTGTGAATCTGTTCCTGTTCTAGTTGTTTGCTTAGTTTTTTTTTGTTTGTTTTTGTGGGTTTTTTTTTTTTTGGTTCAGTTATTGATAGTTGTGTTTGTTGTCATTTTACTGTTCATATTTTTTTACCTTCTTTTTCTTAGGTAAGTCTCTTTAACTTTTCATATAGTAAGGGCTTGGTGATGATGCACTCCTTTAACTTGACCTTATCTGGGAAGCATTTATCTGCCCTTCCATTCTAACTGATAGCTTTGCTGTATAGAGTAATCTTAGATGTAGGTCCTTGCCCTTGGTGACTTGGAGTACTTCTTTCCAGCCTGTTCTTGCCTAGAATGTTTCCTTTGAAAAATCAACTGATAGTCTTATGAGAACTTCTTTTTAGGTAACTATCTCCTTTTCTCTTGCTGCTTTTAAGATTCTCTCCTTATCTTTAATCTTGGGTAATGTAATTATGATGTGCCTTGGTGTGTGCTTCCTTGAGTCCAAATATTTGGGGACTCTCAGGGTTCCTGGACTTCCCAGAAATTTATTCCCTTTGTCAAATTGGGTAAGTTCTCCTACATTATTTTTTCAAGTTAGTTTTCAATTTCTTGCTCTTCCTCTTTCCCTTCTGGCACCCTTATGATTCAGAAGTTGGAACATTTAAAGTTGTCTTGGAGGCTCCTAATCCTCTCCTCAATTTTTTCAATTATTTTTTCTTCATTCTTTTCTGCTTGAAGATTTGTTTCTTCCTTCTGGCTCAAACATTGATTTGAGCCCCAGTTTCCTTTATTTCATTGCTGGTTCCCATTATTTCACTTTTCATGGCCTTCTTTTTTGTTGTTTTTGTTTTTGTTTTTGTTTTGTGACCATACTCAACCAGTTCTGTGATCAATTTGATTACCAGTGTTTTGAACTCTGCATCTAATAAGTTGGCTACCTTTTTGTCACTTAGTTGCATTTTCCCTTGAGCTTTGATCTCTTCTTTCTTTTGGGTAACATTTTTTATTTTTTGTTTTTGTTTCAGCATGCCTGTTATGTAGTAAGGAGTGGAGTTTTAGGTATTTGCCAGGGTGGGGCAACCCATGTAGCTGTGTTGTGGCATTGTGTATGGGGGAGGAGCCCAAGAAGGAAAAATGCTGCTTGCTCATCTCTCAGCAGGATTTCAGTCACTTCCTCTGCTACCCACAAGCACATTAGGCCCTTCTGGTGCTCATTTCCAGGCAGGTGGTTTTGTGTCTGTTCTAGGGCCCTGTGGCTCTCTTCAATAAACTCTCCCATTAGGCTGGGGGTTTCTCCCACTTCCTCAAACCCACAATTTTTTTTTTTTTCAATCAGAGGTTTTGAGGCTTTATTTCCCTGTACTGGTACCCTAGGTTGCACAGTCTCGCTCCCCATTTGTTCCTCCAAGTTTATCTGCATGCAAATGTGGGACCACCAGCTCTGCCAGCTGCAGCCTCTCCTGCCCTGGACCTCCGCTGCCACCTTCCTGTGAGTTCTCTCTGCCCCAGCTGCTCATGTCGGTCCCTTCTACTGATCTGAATGAATGTTTCTTCTTTAAGTCCTTGGTTGTCAGACTTCCATACAGTTCAATTTTTCTGGCAGTTCTGGGGATTTTTTTGTTTGTTTTTAAATTTGTTGTCCTTCTTTTGATTGTGTGAGGAAGCAAAGTGTATTTACCTATACCTCCATCTTGGTCGGAAGTCCAGAAGAAAAAAAATTTTGATGGAAACATCTTGGGACTAAATGAAAATCTGGTTTAAATGGTTTTTTTTTTTATGAATTGAAAACTAATTAGAGTATAATCCTGATAATCATGAAGATTCATCCATTTTCTCAGGTTTTTTTTTTACATCTATTTTATTTGCTAATTTGATATATTTGGGATAATCTGAAGCATAATTGTTCATTTATATTAATATGGTAGGAAAGGGTATATTCTTTTCTAAATTTACATTATCAGGTTTTAAATACTCCCCCCCCCTTAGGTCTTCAGACTATGCACACTTAAAATGAATGGCTTCAGATCAATTTGGAGAATAGGTACCATGATCAACAATATGGTCTACTTAAAAAGAAAAAAATATTCTTGTTGAAAGCTGAATGAGCTGAATGGAAGCTGAATATTGTCTCCTTGAAAAGGAAAAACAATATTCTTGATGAAAGCTTTATTTAAAGCTAAATGAGAAAATATTTCACAGACTATTCACTGAAAATAATCAATAAGTCCCTCATAAGTGTCAGTCAGTGTATATGAAGTCAAAGTACACTATCAGTTGGAAGTCAATATGTTTTGCCAAACTCATAGAAAATTTACATTAAAACAGGCCACTGACATTTACAATCTATTTTTTTGTTGTTGGTAGTATAACTTATAGCAATGCAAGCAAAACCATGTTACCGAGTAACTAAATTACTCAATAAAAAGTGTATTTAACCAATTTTCAAGAAAATAATATTAAATTGGCTCCAAGAACCTCCTCAGATTGTTAGTTCATAAGCATAGTTTGGAGCACATTCCTTCCTTTTACCCTTACCTTGCAGGAACCATGGAGAGGGCAGTGAGTATGGGTGAAGACATCAGAACTATACACTTGGATTCTAAGCTCCAGTTTGGCACTTACTGGTTCTGTGATATTGGGGAAATTATTTAACCTTTTTGAGCTAAGAGCTTTCAGTTCTTTTTCTTCTTCCCCCAGGTTTCATATGTTCATATTTTTAAACTCAAGCTTACACTTTTCTGTTAACCAAATATTTTCTGATGGTCTACTTAATGAGAAGGAAAGATGTGACAGCTGAATATGAAAAGTCTCACTTAACATCACAAAGACAGTCTTTCTTGTACTCTTGGACTTGCTTCTATGGGCAACTATTGAAATTACTGTCTCACTAGCAGAAACCTGACCTTGGATGTGTTTCCTGGCTATTGTCTGAAAGGTCAGACTGGACTGATGGGTTATTGCACAGCAATAGAGGAAGCTTCCTGGGAGAGCAACAGAGCTGACTGGCTAATCAGGAGCTCAAGTTGATCAAAGCTCAAATCCATCTATTTCTATATTATCATATTTATTTTTTAAATATAGTATAAGAATTTTATTTTATAAGTTGGAGGGTTGTCATGCTTTTTATTTGTAAACTAGAAAACAGACAATGCATATTCTGTAAGGCAGGAGATGATCTGTATCTGGAAAAACATTAATAAGTAAAGCATGGAGGGTCAGAACAAGAAGACAGGCAGTAGAGTTAGGCTAGGACATAGGCTGACTTGCCCATACATCACCCTTTCAAAATGCCAAAAGCCTGGTAAAATAAGAGCATGAATACACTGCACTACGGAAGACAGACTCAAGAAGGATGCTATGGAAGCACAGGAAAGGGAGTGTTCTTTTAGGATTTTAAAGATCAAAGATGATATCACTGAGGTTCTTGGCTGGATTACATCATAGTGGTCAAAGGTTCTAGAGGTAAAGATGAAGGCAAGGAACATTCTAGTGACCAAGATCCAGAATATGAGTGTGCTGTGGTGGCTTTGTGGGAGTGACATACAACACCATTCCACAGAGCTTGTGATTGAAGGATTATTTGGACACATAAAGCTGGGGAAGTAGTTTTGCCAGATAAATACATAAGTAAATAAATAGCTTTGATATGCAGTAGCATTTACTGTAAAATGATCCATCCTTGATTGTTGTATGTGCTTGATTTGAAATAAAAGAAACAGCATAACCTATGTAATCTGACAATTCTTTAAAAAAGACAACCTTAACAATTGTATAATAGACTTTAGATAAGTTAGAAGATAAATAGAGATATTGATTAGGAGGCTTGTAAAGTCTGCTATTTCCCAAAATGTATTCAAAGTAAGTAACTCTTCACAGTATTTGACTTGTAAAAGTAAAATAATAATAATAATAATAATAATAATAAATAAAAATAACAAAACCAAAAACAATAAAACAAAAAACTTTTTGTAAAACCAGAGCTACATAATATAACACAGATTCCCTCACTGCTGGATGTCTAACAAGCTCATATGTACAGCACATATCAAGGAAGAGCTAATAGCATGTAGCACTCTAGAAACTTGTTTGACCATAGCAATCTCCTTTAAAGAAGCATATTGCAGAAACATTGCTCAGAGATCCTATCTTCAGTGCAGTGGATTCTGTAACAGGGCCTTCACTGTATTGTTAGATACACTCTGTGTTGGTAACATTTGTAACTTCTGTTTCTAGTTGGGCAAGGGGTAAGTCCTCCAGAAATATTTATTTGAATAAGGTTGACAGAAGGAGCTGAATTAGAAAGAAATGTGGATAAAGAGCAGGGTTGGAAACTTGCGTTTGCCTGGTTCTCTGCATTACATTATTCTTAAATCATTGTTTTTAGGGTTTGTAGGGTATGACTGTTCAGCAAATTAGATTTGGAAGATGGGCTTATAGAAAAATAATCTGGAAATATTGTATTTTGGTCTGGAATAATTTCCCCTGGTATTGTCCTATTTAATCTAGAACCTAAATCAATTTGTCTTTTTTTTTAAGATTTTATTTATTTTTAGAAAGGGGAAGGGAGGGAGAACGAGAGAGAGAAACATCAATGTGTGGTTGCCTCTTGTGTGGTCCCCACTGGGGACCTGGTCCACAACCCCTGCATGTGCCCTGACTGGGAATCAAACCTGCCACACTTTGGTTCGCAGCCTGTGCTCAATCCACTGAGCTATGCCAGCCAGGGCCCAATTTGTCTTTTAAAGTGTAATCATAAAAACTGTTTATCAAAGGAATCTTGTTACCAAACATGGATGAGCTGGAATTTACTGGTGCCATAGACAATGAATGACAAGAAGCATGGCAAAGAAAGACAACCTGATATACGGAAAAAACATAGTATTAGAATTAGAAAGGTTTTAATGGAATGCTAGCTTTCCTACTTACTAATTGTGGGGCAATTGGGAAGTTGACCTATTTCAACTTTAGTTTTTTTATCTGTAAAAATACGAAATTAATTTTACAGAGTACACTGTACAAGAACAACAATTAAAATAAAATTTAAAAAATAATACAGAGTACAATATTTAAGCATGTTAAATAAGGTTATGGACTTGAAGTTCTTAGTACTGTGTCTGGGTCTAAGTAGCCTTTCAACAAATGGATTATAGAGAGTTTACAAGATCTAAAGTGAAATAAGCCAGGAAGTGAAAGACAAATACCATATGATCTCACCTTTAACAGGAACCTAATCAACAAAACAAATAAGCACAATATAACCAAAGACACTGAAATTGAGAACAGGCTGATAGTCACTAGAGAAGAGAGGGGAGGCAATTTCAGGGGAAAAGGGGAAGAGTTTGGAGCAACAAGTATAAAGGACACGTGGACAAAAACTAGGGGGGTTGGAAATGGGAGGGAGGTGGGGAGGGCTGGGGCAGTGGGCTGGGATGGGAGTAAAAGACAGAAAACTACAAGAACAACAATTAAAATTAAAAAAGAAAAGAAATTCTAGAATCATCTCTGGCTTAAAAAAGTGGCAAAATTATAATAATCTTTTAAGCAGGATAATGAGATATTGAATGTCGTCAATATAAACACAAAACCATAGAGTTTAGGCTCAGGAAGAGGATGTGTTCCTACTTTAATATACAAGATTTGTGTACAGAAATCATTTAATTTTTTTGAATAAAAAGCCACCACTTATTGGCTATGAACCTTTCAGCTAATTCTTAGAACAGTTCTATGAATTTGATTATGCTTGTGTCCATCATGTTTCCAACCCAGTATAATACTTTTGGAAAATAAAAATGCATAATTATTTTTAATGACAAAAACACTCCCAGTTTTATGGCAGAGAATTAGAAGCACCCATACAAAGTGCATTTAAGGGACTAGTAATTCACTGTGGCTGGAGAAGAGATTTGGAGGGAGAGTGGAAAGTGATAAAAATGTAAGCATTTACAGATGATTGAATCAGGATAGATTACAACCAAATTGAGGAGAGAATATAAGCCAGGTCCATGTGTGTGTGCTGATCTGCCTAGAAGACACAACTATTAAGGGATTCTGAACTGGAGAAGAACAATATGGGAGTAATTTGTTTTAGAAAACTCAAGCCGATAATGATAGTTTTTCAGCCATGATTTGATCAGATTCACTGCCTATGCTTCCCAGCTTCACATAGAAATTGTGACACCAAATTCAGGATATTTTCTTCCTCTTGAATTTGTAACATTTTGTTATTAATTTTTAGAAACTAATCCAAGTTAGTTGTTCAGAGCAGGTGCTCTGGAGCTAGCTACCAGCTCTTCCACTAGCTGTATGACCTAATTTAAGTAGTTTAATCCTAAATAGAGCAGTTTTTTTCTCCCATCTGTCAAAGTGCTGATGTGACTTTTCTTATAAGGGAAGGTTAACTTAGCTCCAGATACTATAACA
>PVKU01002873.1:45064-72564 GCA_004027475.1 Anoura caudifer
TTTTTTTTTTTTTTTTTTTTTTTTTTTTTTTTTTTTTTTTTTTTTTTTTTTTTTTTTTTTTTTTTTTTTTTTTTTTTTTTTTTTTTTTTTTTTTTTTTTTTTTTTTTTTTTTTTTTTTTTTTTTTTTTTTTTTTTTTTTTTTAAGCATTGGCATTTTCACAAGACTTCCTCTTAGGAAGATTTACATTCTAACTAGCCCTTGGATTTAAAATTTTTCTCTACCACTTTGCTCTCATAATCAGTGATTTAAGAGGAGATACCTTCTCAGAAATATCAGAATTCCTAAGCTTTAGAAAATTTTAAGTTGTAATATAAGTATTTTTGTAGCTTTTGGTCCCCTGTTTCTCTATGTGTCTCCCTGCCCCTATGCATATGTTTTACCAAAACACCATCACTTCTCTCTCAGAGCTTCAAAACTCAGCTAATTTAGGAAATGAACCTGGCATTAGTAATTCTGAGTGCAACCATTTTTATTTTCTGAACATAAAGCTAAAAATCTGTAATTCGACTGTTTTCTTTTATGGGCATACAGACCTTTTAGCTATGTTTACACTGCCATTTATGATGAGTGTAATCAGAAAATCATGTGGAGTCACTTGGCAGGGGGTGGGGAGTTTGTTTCTGTTGTGGCATCTCAACCTTCATTTGCTTCCTCTTACCTGAGCTGAAAAGACGACAAAGGTGAGCAGAATCTCTGGGTAATGCTTCCCAAACTGTGCAATCTTTTCTAAAATTAGGGTTATAGGAAAGTGAAATAGGTCAGGTCTTGCTGCTCTGTTTGGCTTTCAATGTACACCTAGAAGTGCACAAATCAGCTTTAGTTTGAATTTTTTGAATGAAAATGTGCTTAAAGCAGAAAGTATATCATTCTCCTACCTTTATGAACATAATTCACTCTTTTCCTAAAGACATTTGTGGTAGTCAGGAACATCTTTTATTCCCAACTTTGCCACATATCTTGATAAAATGGTATACTATCTGTGTGCTTTTGAAGCCCCTGAGTCTGCTGTTTATTTCTGACACCCTATTAGATTTTCCTCCTAGCATTTCTCTCTTGCCTTTTTTATTCATTCTGCCAATAGGCAGTCATGTTCTCCACATGTTCATCCCCAATACATTTTTAAAATTTTTTATTGTTGTTCAGTAACAGTTGTTCCCATATCCCCCCATTACTCTCCCCTACCCTACCCAGCCTCCCCTCCATATTCAATCCCTCCCCCTGTTTTCTTTGTCCATGGGTCCTTTACAAATATTCCTTGACTTGACCCTTCCCCTTCTTCCCCCAATTGTCTTCTTGGCCCCTCCAGTCTAGTCACTGTCAGTTTGTTCTTTATTTCCATGTCTCTGGTTCTATTTTGCTCATTTGTTTGTTTTGGTTCCACTTATACATGAGATCATATGGAATACATTTTAACTTGTGATTCTAATAATTTATTCCAGAATCTGGGAAATTCAGCATCCAAGCTCTTCAGAATTATATCAGACAGGAAAAAGAGTCTCTTAAGTAAAGGCTTTGAGAGTTCTATTCTGAGTGGTATTTGTTTGATTCTTATACTTACCTCCATGATTCAATTCCTTTCACTTTCCACCTGGACTATTAAGACCACCTATATGACACTTGCTACTCTGCAATTCTTTTTTTAACAAAGCTGACATTTTAAGTATGATTATGGTGGCTTTCTATTTAAAGTCATTTGGAGGTGTTCCACTGACCAACAAAATAATCTGAGCTCCTCTGCATAACATTTAAGGTTCTACATGTTCTGAATTTTTCCCAACTTGCAGATTCACATCTCCCTCACCTACTTCACTGCCTACTATAAACACTGGGGAGCCCTGGCTTTGCCTTAGAAAATAAAAGAAGATGGCAGAAAGAAAGAAAAAGAGAGGGAGAGGGAGAGAGAGATAGAGAGAAGAAAAGAAAGGAAGGAGGGAAGGAAGGAAGGGAGGAAGGAAGGAAGGAAGGGATCTTGCCTCATCTCTAAATCTTCAAATGTGTTGCAATCTCCACCTAGGATGTTCTTGACACCAAGATATCCTTGAGAGCATAGCTGAGGGTGTTCAGTCAGGTTATTGGCCCTCCAAAGGGTCTGTCAGCACATTTTTTATTCCGTGATTTAAGAGCCCCCTCACTCACCAGTCCCTAGGACTATGGGCAGAGGCTATAGCTAGCTGGTGGTGAGAGCTCAGTAGCCTTTCCAGTCTTTTATCTACCTCCCACTGAGAATAATGATTCTCAGTCATGACAGGCTGCTATTGTGGCTCTCCATACTTTTACCATAGTGTGAACTCCTCATGGGTCCAGATTCATCATCAGGTTACTTTACTTAAAGGCTTCCATAAAGCTCCAGATAAAAATGAGTTCCTTCATTTTTAAGTCAAGTTTTCATACTTGTGTGATATCTAGTACTTTGTTGTCAACTTTGAGAACCTAAATTCCACCTGTATATTTATATCTTCTTAAGAGAAGAAAAAGTGTTTGATTTTTCTTTGTGTTATCTGAGATGAATGAGGTACCTAATTAGATTAGATTCTCATTATCAATGGCATATTAAATGAAAAAAATGCTCATTGTAATTGTGTCCTACTGAGAAAGGAGGAAGAGACAATAGTAGTGATATATATATATAGATATATAGATATATAGATAGATATAGATATACACACATATATGCACATATATATGTGTATATATATATAATTTTCATTGATTTGGACATGTTCTTGATTAGTGGTTCTTAAACATGTCTGAGGTTTAAAAATGCCTGGAGATTATTTAATATACACCCTTGACCAGTGTTTTTCAGATGTTAACATTCATAGGAATCACCTAAGAAGCTTTTTGAAACACAAATTGTGACTCAGTAGATATAAGGTGGGGTCTAAGATTTAATTTTTCTAGCAAGCTCCCAGGAGATTGGCATAATTATGAACTCAGGTCACAGTAAATAGTGTGAGCCATGACCTCCTGATTTGGAATGTAAAATTCTGGAATGTATCTTAGTAATTACACATTTTTAATAACTTCTCAAATCATGCAGCCCTGGCTGGTGTGGCTCAGTGGATGGAGTGCCAACCTGATAACTAAAAATTTACTGGTTCAATTCCCACTCAGGGCACATGCCTGGATTGTGGGCTAGTTCCGCAGTGGGGGGCATGTGAGAGGCAACCACACATTGATGTTTCTCTCCTTTTTCTCCCTCCCTTCCCTTCTCTCTAAAAATAAATAAATAACGTTAAACAAAGATTTTCTGAAATCATGATGATAATCAAAGTTTGTCTCCTGTATAAGGAGTGACTTTGTGTATTTTAATACCCATCATTTATTTATACTCTGCAACATTATTGAGCAGTTGGCCATACATTGTGCCAGAGGATGTGGCTGTATGGGTGAAGGACACAGGAATGTTCTAGACCTTATGAAGCTCAAAATATAATGAGAAAAAAAGATAAGAATATGTAATAACTGGTCTTACACATTGAGGTATATGCTAAGAAAAAATAAAGCCACGTTTTTGGTAATAACAAGGATAGACCTACATTTAAGCTAAGATTTGAATGCCATTGCACCATCTGTGGGATTATCATCACAGGGTTGTTTCACACAAAATTAAGTGCATATATAATTCCCTGAGTGAGATAAGAGCCTGGTAAATTCTAGAATCTGCCCATAGAGCCTTGTGGGCAGAAAAGGAAGTACAAATGGCAGAATGCCAAGTTGTGAAATGAGCAGGGAAAAGACAGGCACACACACGTTGGTCATGTAACCCAGAAGCATGATGTGAGAAATTTTCTCTAATCAGCATCTGACACAGTGGTACTGTGGGTATTTTCCTCATCTCTCTTGTTCCCTTTGAGACAATTCCTAGGAAAGAAAATTAGTAATAATTTCAATATTTGTGTTTCAGATTTTCTGGATACATTTATGCATACAAAAGACAACATGGGCAATAACTATTTTTACTTTTCAATTAGTTGTTACCTTTTGTTTTATATTTATCTAAATTCACAATTATGAAAGATTTCTGTCAATTTATTATATTGGGACTAATGTGTTGAAAAATCAATGTCCTCTAAAATTTCCTCAAGTAAGAATTTACTCCATTACAGGAGTAAAGCATAGACTGTCATTTTTCTTTATCAAAATTTTCAAGTTACTTCAAATCATAGGCTATCCATCATAAGCCAGATCCTATATCTCTTGACATAGTTTTGATACCAAAACATAGTTTCAAAACATACCAGAACAGATGCATCTTCTACTTACCTTCTGTACCCTGGATTCTATATTTTGGTGAATAATTGGTGCTAGTTCCTTCATTTATGTTCTTTTTTATAGCATTTTCATTGTTCTCATTTTTTATTCTAAAGCTCAAGTTAGCTTAACCTTGATTTAATAATAAAATCAAAATTGGCATTTCAATTGTTTTATCAATGAGCACAAATTGCAACTTACCTCTCCGAAGTTCTCAAAATGTGTTTATTCTAAAAACTAATTTCTAAACAGTCCAGTATTTTTCCAATACAAATAATTTCAACTGACATTACAACAAAAACATCTTAATGTAACAGCTAGTCAAATTGGTTTTACAACAAGTAGCAATAAAATAATCTGAGGGTATAGTCTTATTTATTCATTGTTTCTTTTCTATCCGTACTTTATTTCTGAGTGAGCATTGTATTCTTTGTCTTGTTAGCCATAGCATTATGCATTTTAATACAGCCATTTTTCTAATATCTTTAGATTCAAATCTTCAAGTCTATTACAATTAAATAATTAGATAAAGCAGCTCAGTGCTTGGCACATAATAAGGACTTCATAAATAGTAACCATTTTATTAATATCCTTATTTCCTTTCTAATAATATTATATGAAAATATTCTCAATAGCAACCTTGAGAATCTTATTACTTATTGCATGGAAGGACAGGGGAGTTTAGAGGGGAGACGAATATTGAGAAGACTCAAAACCTGGATAAAACAGTTTTCAGTAAAATAAAGAAAACATACAACTTAATTCACTTCCAACATTTGAAGATCTACTAAGAAAAAAATAGATAAAAAACTATGAACAGTAATTTTTCTGATGGTTTTCCTCATTATTTAATGTAATCATGAAACTTGTAAAATTTTGTCCTATTTTTATAGATTATAAAACTGAGTCTCAGAGATATTAGAATTGTAACACAGCCAGTAAGAAATTACACTAAGGCTCAAAGAGATCTGAGTTACACCAAACTTAACTTTGAAACTTGAGCTTGCAATTTGGAATGACAGAGTGGCAAATCTGTGCCAATGTCCATTCTCCATCGGTCATCCCTGCACCACAGGCTCACTTTTCCTTGAGGCAACACAGTAGGTGCTGCTAAACAGGGCATGAGGAAGATGTTTAATCTGCAGCAGCAACAAATAGGCAATGGTTGTGTAAAAATGACCAAGAGTGGAAATCCCTCTGTAGTATAGATTTCTTTTTATTTTCTTTTAATTTTTGTTCAATTGCATTTGTCCCCATTTCTCCTATTACTCTCCCCTGCCCTACCCACCTCCAACTCCCATATTCAACACTTACCCAGTTGTCATTGTCCATGGGTCCTTTATACATGTTCTTTGACTTGACCCTCTCCCTTGTTTCCCCTGTTATCACCCTCCTCTTCCCCTCTAGCCACTGTCAGTTTGTTCTTCATTTCCATGTCTCTGGTTCTATTTTGTTCATTTGTTTGTTTTATCAGTTAGGTTCACTTATAGGTGGGATCATATGGTATTTGTGTTTCACCACCTCTCTTATTTCACTTAGCATGATACTTTCCAACTCCATCTATGATGTCACAAAGGTAGGGGTTCCTTCTTTCTTTCTGCTGCATAGTATTCTATTGTGTAAATATACCACAATGTTTTGACCCACTCATTTACTGATGGGCACTTAGGCTGTTTCCAGCACTTGGTTATTGTAAATAACACTGCTGTGAACACTGGGGTACATAGGTTTTTTTTGAATTGGTAATTCAGGACTTTTAGGGTATATTCCCAGCGGTGGACTCACTGGATCAAAAGTCAGTTCCATTTTTAGTTTTCTGAGGAAATTGCATACTGTTTTCCACAGTGGCTGCACCAGTCTTCTTTCCCACCAACATGCAGTGGCAATCACAGTTTTGACTAAACAAAAATAATTTACATTGATGAATGAAACACTTTGGGGAAATCTTCAGGAGTATAGATTAGTAGACTGAATGATTAAGATGTTACCATAAAAAAACAGGCCAAAATGTCTCATCTCACAGTTTCTTATTTATCTACATCACCCCACAACATGTGTCCTAGGGATACTGGCTTTGTGTTGGAATGACACATGCTCTGTGTTTCTTTACAATAAGACTCTAGTACTTTAATAGATAAATGTGCACATATAATAATTTTCAAACTTTTGGGGGGAGAAACACTTATTGAACATTGTTAAGTAATTTATATTCTGTTCTTAGAGATAGACAAACCCTCCTTCTCCATTGGACCTAAGTGATTTGATATTTAGATCCTTCACTCTCGTTACAATTCTATAAAGTTGGGATTTTTTCTAAAAGTGTATTCTAGTTAACAATATTCATCCTGTCTTGAAGTAGTCTGTCTGAGTCACTTCCAGCTGTTTCAAACCAAAAGTGAAATGAAGAAATGTACCCAAAATAACTGAAGTTACAACCTAAAGTTGGAATTGAGAACAGAGGTAGTATAAGCAATCACTGAGACAGTCACAGGAAGTAGACAAATGATCAGTGAGTCTTTTTGCTTGTACATCCTTTCAAACAAACTAATGCAAGCATCCCTCACAAATTCATGTATTACTGTCAAGTTATATTATATGGTTTATAAAACAAAAACCGGTTTTGCATTTGAGCTAATGATAAAACTGTATATTTTAATATCTTGCCAATTACTTCAGATTCAAATTATCATTAGCCAGTTTCTTAAGGCACAAATATGCTCAAGGTAAAGTTTATCTTTCATAGTTTACATTTCAAATGGGCTCTATATAATGTTGACACTAAGTGATCAAGTAGCAGTAAATGAGATTGCATCAGGAAATAGAAGGCCACCATCTTTGTCATTTTCTCATCATTTCTTTTCTATTCTAGTCTTATAGCAAGAATCTGTTCTGTGAGGATCTGTAAATGTCCAAACTCAATAATATTGTCTGAAAATCTACTCAACAGGGCACAGGGCTGTGCCTGGGAAGAAGGAGGGAACTCTCAGCTCTCTGCTCTCTGAAACGACCTTTCTCCTTGGAATGCTTTACCTATGCTTTGTGACCTGAAAATGAAAGACAGAGGACCTATTAGAGTGTAATCATCAGCTCATGTCAGTTTTTTGTTAAGACTATTTTTATTTATAAGTTAGCTTAAAATATAAATATAAAAGATGTTCTAATGTGTTTTTTTTCCAGTACCTAAAATGTAATATTACATTCTCCCTAAAATAGGTAGGTAGTTGATAATAGCTCCCAAAGATATTCCTATATCTTAATATCAGGAACTTGTCATTGTTACCTTGTTTGGAAAGGAGTGTTAGCACATATAATTAAGGTAATAATCTTGAGATGAGTAAAATTATTTTGCATTATCCAGAGATAGACTAGTATATCTAGATAATCCAAGATTATATGTCATCGCTACTGTTCTTCTAAGTGAGAGACAGTGGCAGAATAGGCACAAACACAAAGGAGGAGGCAATGTGACCTCAGAGTCAGAGAATGGAGTGATACAACCACCACCAAAGGACTGGTGGCAGTCACCAAAATCTGAAATAAATGAGGTACATATACTCTTCCAGATACTCTGGAGAGAGGGGAGACCTGCTAACACCTTGATTTAGACTTTTGGTCTCCAGAAATTTAAGTGAATAAATGTGCTTTGGGCTTAGGCAGTAAGTTTAATGTAATTTATTATGACTGCAATAGGAAATTAATACTGATATAAGACATAAAATAACAATCTACCAGGTTAAAAATCAGAATGAGTAAATATGGGGAGTGATAGGTGTGATTTAACAACTTTTCAGTAGCAGTAGGGCAAGGCTTAATGAAGAGTTTGGCAAGATGGGACTGGTTCCAAGAAGCAAGCTTTTACATCTTGGAAATGAAGTAAAGACAAATGTACGTTTTATTGTGCTGAGGACCATATACTGAGATGTTCATATTCTTGTCATTTTATTTTCTTCTCATGAAAGGCATGGGAGGTTTGAAATATTTCCCCTGTTTTATGGGTTGATGTTAAATCTCAAAGATAACAAGTTACTTGTCTATGATCAAAGAATTTATGACTTGCACAGTTGGATGTATGCCCCATGTCTTCTGATTCTAGTTTTAGGGTTTATATGACCCTAACTCAGTATCCCTTGGTTCCTTTTTCCAAAGAGGAGCATCATGAATTGCATGTCTTTGCAAGTCCATTACAGAAACATTCTATAAAAAAGTATATAGATTTGGTGGCAAATGTAGATGGGAAAATGCGTTTCCATCTTGAGTGGCAGAGTCCCCCTGAATATACAGAAAATGTATATGATTGGTATTAATACTTATAATTCCATACACTGACAGGAACTGAGCAGATGGTACTGCTTTATCCTCCATTTAGAAAAGAAATGCACAATCCCTAAAACACATGAATAAGAATTTGTTAGGTTTGCACTACAGTATAGAATCCAAAAATTACATTTGACATTCTCAGAAACCAAAAATCTTTCTCCAAAAGCTATGTTGAATTCTCTAAATTCAACACACTCCTTTCACTGTTGATACTCTTCCTAAAGAATTGATTTATGTGATACCATTAGTTAGTTAGTAAAAAATATGTATATTTTAAATATACAAAGAAACATTCTACTATCATTCAATTATGATATTAGCTATAGACTCCAGAAAGTTACCCCTGTCTTCATTTTCATCCAAGGAACTTCAAGACTATTCCAGAGTGAAATATATGTGGTGATGCCATACATTTGTGAGTAAAGATTCTATAATGAGCTTTGAACATGTGAAAATAGATCTAATTCTCTGTAACAGGATTTTGGTCGTGAATCTCATCTGTAAGTCAGTCCTCTTGCGCTGGCCCCATACCTTCCCCAAACAGTAGGCATGTGCACCAGGACATAAGGGGGTGGGCTGTTGTCATTCCTGTCTTGAGTCCCTCAGCTTGACTTACTCCCTTTCTATATGTTGTTCCCATCTGGCCCAGTTCCTTGGCTTCCTCTCCTACTTAATGACCCAAGCATGTCTTCATAGTTGGTGTCTGTTTCTAGTTGCTTCCTCATAAGTTTCTCACTTTTTTTGATCCTAGGACCTTAGCTCAGAATCACATTACCAGTCTATCCTGCTTCATACAGACTTGTCCAAATAACCTGATTTCTTGCTACAGAATACTGGTGGGTGCACTTTTCTGGCCACCTGACCCCACTGTGTACAGGTATTAGTAGTCCTGGGCAAATTTAAAGCCTTAATGAGGTTTCCCATTTCAAATATTCTTTAGAATCAACTTTCCTAGTACAAATAATGCTCTAAATAATACACAGCCTGTGCTCTAGTGAGTTCATAATTTAAAAAGATAAGTATATATTATATATATAATAAATATGATAATAAAAAACATAGCACAGAAGTTACAGAGAGAAAGTGACTACGGTGAAGACACAGAAGGTTCTTTAAAAATGAGTAAGATTTTTCTAGATAGATAAAGATAAGACTACCTAATTTGGGGGAAAGAGAGTCACTTGCTCAAAATGTAAAATAGTATGGTCAATTGGGTAATTAAAAGCACTTGGAATTACTAAACTAGCAGCAAACATGGAAACCAAAAGACTATCATCCTTTAGGGTATCGGACCAGGAAATGTGAAATTCCTTAAAACATTAAAAAAATGATATTGTCACAACAATAACTTGAGAAAAATATTATTAAAATTTAGTTTCTAATACAATTTTAAGAGCTCCATTTTACTCTGAGATATTATTAGATGAATTGAAAAGTGTGTAACTCAGAAATCAAGGAGAGTGCATCACTGAGCCCTACAGGTCTCTTACCACATAAGGTCACACCACAAAGACAGGGAGTCAAAGCAGATAAATCTAATATGCAGAAACAAACAAGTGTCACACAAAGTGGGGAGAGAAAGAAACAACCCCCAAATTAAATGGAAGGAGCAATTCCCCAAAAGAGTGCTAATTAAAATTGAAGTAAGCAGAAGGCCCAGAAGATGTCAGAGAAGTAGGTGGGAGTGGAGCCCAGTTCTCCTTGTGCCCAGCTGGAACACCCAGCCGATCTTCTGAGAAGCAGAGTGAACAACCAATGGAATCTCAGCTTACATGAAGTTTGGAGGCAAAAAATTGCAGAGGACATCGAAAAACAGACTAAGGAGAGTGCACTGGGACAGTAAGGTCCCTGGGATCTGCGCTGGACTGAGGCTGCTGTGGCCCCCAGCCTGCACCTGCTGCAGGATACCCAGAGGAGAGTTTAGAGCACCAGCTCCCTCCCCTACCAGAAAAGGGAGGTCAGCCTGGCACCAGGAGGGATCTAGGTGCTGAAAGTTGCTGGGGAAAGTAGAGAAGTGGGAGACACACCGAGGTGGTACATACCCACTGGGACTGTGGATGCTGTCACCAGAGAAAGTGGGGTGCCAGCAACACCTGGAGAAGGGAGGAGTTGGGCCATGTTGGACCCTGACTTGGGTAGTCTCCAGATGATAAAAAAAAGTGGGGCTGTATGGTTCACTTGTTAAGAACAGCAGGCAGCTGCTTTGTAAGCAACTCTCCAGCAGTAGCTGGTATGCCCTGAGGGAGATTTCAGCTTTGCTCTCCCAGAGTGAGACTGTGCGCCTGCTAGTCTCACACAGCATGCCCAAAGATGCTAGACAAGCTGAACCTTGCACCCCGCCTGTCTTGCCCTGCATGCACCCAGAGTGAGTGGAGCAGGGGAACTATGCACCCAACTGCTCTGGAACTGCAAGCACAAAGATAATAGCTGAGCTGAACCTTGCACCCCATCTGTCTGTCACAGTGCACACCCAGAGTGGGTGGAGGAGGGGAATCATGAGCCCTGCAGCTTTGGCACTGTGTGTACAAAGACAGTAGTAGTAGGAGGAACCGTGCACCCCGCTTGTCTCTGGCTCCCTGTCAGAAATTGACTCATGCTGTGAGCAACTGAGTGGCTGATTTGAACCTGGCAGCTCATGGAAGACCTGGACCAGAGGCCAGGAAACTGTGAATAGTGCCACTCAAACCTGGTCCCTATCCTCTCAGAACCAAAGGAAGGAGAAAAATGACACCCAGCCCCCTCTTCTTGTAGCATCTACGAAGACCAGCACAACTTGCTGAACAGGTTTAAAGTCAGCAAGAGGCTTATTATTATCTTTTTTTTTAATTTTTGGATCCTCTCTCTTCCTTCCCCCTGTATATTTTATTGTTTCTTTTTTCTTTTCTTTCTTTTTTCTTCATCCAAGTGAGACCATAAGACACAATTATGAAGGGTCCAGAGATAGATCAAAAGAGGGAGCACAAGACTAACCCTCAAAACTGAGAAACTGAGACAAATGTCACTTTGCTGTCCCACAGAGCTGGCATTTTATTGTGTATGTGTATTATTATTAGCATGCAACTATTTTTTACCACTTTGATTTTATTAGTACATTTTTATTTCTCTTCCTTATGTTTACTTTTCCTCAATTTATTTCCCAGTTTAATTGCATCGCTTGACTGTTCTTCCTTATTCTTTTTCTGTATTGTGTTTTAATTTTCCTTCTTTCCCTTTACCCATGTTCCAGTAACACCCAATGCCTGATTGGGTACTTTCTATTCTGTTTATTCAAGTCATTTATTTCTTTTCATATTATTGTTGTTCCAGTACTATTGTAAATAATTTTTGTTCCATATAATTGTACATACTATACAGCAGCCCTCCAGGATCTTAGCCCAACTTCACTTTAACCCTGAGCATTAGTATTGTGGTTAACTCTATTCTCTCTCACACTACATCTACTTTCTATACTTTAATCTCACTATATCTCATCATCTAACATTGCACAAGCACTCTGTTTTCTGGATTCAGCTCACAACCATCCTCTCCTCTAACAAGAGTCTTATCTCTCTTTCACATTTAATTAAAAAAGTGGTTAATTGGGTGAAATATCACAGTAAACATTGTATTTATCCAAAGAATCTCCTATCTCTTCTCTACTTGCTGGTATTTTAAACCTCATAAAATACTCTCTTGCTGTTTCAATCCATTTTGCCTACCCCCTGCCACTGAGCAAATACAAGAATAGATGGGGACTACAAACATCAGTATACCAGCTAGAGGAAAAAAAAAAACACCAGTGAAGGAACCACCAAAAAGTACAAACCCAAGTACAATAAGATAGCCCACACAAATAGAAGAAAGGGCAAACCTAGAGCATCCAGTCAAGGAGATCAGAGACCATACCACTGAAACTCACAGAATGTCTACCATAGAAGTTCACCATACAAAGACACCTAAAAAAGCTAAACATCAGGAAGCAAAGAAACAGACAAAAAGAGTCATGCAAAGTGGTAAAACACAAAAAAAGCATGTAATCAAAAGGAATGGAAGACTCCCCACTAAAAGAGCTAAACAAAATGGAGGTTATCAAACAATCAGATATAGAATTCAGATTAATGGTTATAAAGATGCTCAAGAAGCTCACAGAGACTACAATGAACTGAGTGAAAATTACATCAGCCTGAAAAGCTAATAGAAACAATAAACAAAAACCAGAAGAAATGAAAAACAAAATCTCAGAAATAAAAAAAAAACACATTAGAAGGAATTACAAGCAGGCTGGATGAAGCAGAGGGTTGAATCAGTGAGATGGAAGACAAGGTAGAAAAAAATCCCAGATAGAGCAAGAGAAAGAAAAGAAACTCAGAAAGAACAAACAGGGTGTAAGGGCACTGCAAGAAAACAGGAAATGTAAAAATATCCATGTAATAGGGATACCAGACGAAGAAGAACAAGAGCAAGAGATAAAAAACCTGTTTGAAAAATTAATAATGGAAAACTTCCATAATTTGATATGACAAAACATCACACAAATCCAGAAAACACAGAGATTCCCAATCAAGAGGAACCCAAAGAGGCCCACTTCAAGACACATCATAAATAAAATGGCAAAATTACAAGACAAAGAGAGAATCTTAAAGGCAGCAAGGGAGAAAAAGGAAGTAACATACAAAGAAGCCCCAATAAGGCTAGCAGCTGATTTCTCAATGGAACCACGCAAAGCCAGAACAGAATGGCAACAAACACTCCCAGTAATGAAAGCCAGAGGCCTATAATGAAGATTATGTTACCCAGCAAGGTTCTCAATTAAAATGGAAGGCCAAATATGGAGCTTCACAGACAAAAGAAGTCTAAAAGATTACTCCTCCACCAAAGCAGCTCTGCAAGAGATGTTGAAGGGACTGCTTTTTAAAAAAAGAAGGAAGATAGTGAGAGAGAGAGAGGAACACAGGTATGAAAAAATGACAATGAATAAGTACCTGTCAATAATAACCTTAAACGTAAATGGATTAAATGCTCCAATCAAAAGACATAGAATAGCTGAATGGTTAAGAAAGTATGACCCACACATATGCTGCCTGCAAGAGACCCACCTCAGAACAAAAGACCTACACAGGTTGAGAGTGAAGGGATGGAAACAAATATTCCAAGAAACTGGACAGAAAAAAGGCCAGGGTAGCAGTACTCATACCAGACAAAATAGACTTCAAAAAAAGAGCTGTAAGAAGAGACCCAGAAAGCAACTTCATAATACTCAAGAAAGAATCCACCAAGAAGACATCAACATTGTAAATATATATGTGCCCCAAATAGGAGTCCCCTAATACATAAAGAAAATCTTGGGGGACTTCAGAAAAATATTGTCAGCAACAGAATTATAGTAGGGGATTTTAACACCCCACTGTCAAAAATGGACATATCTTCGAAACAAAATATCAACAAAGATATTATGGCACTGAACAATGTCCTACATCAAATGAACTTAACTGATATATATAGAGGGCCTTTCATATCAAAGGAAATAAAAAATACACATTCTTTGCAAATGTACATAGAACATTTTTAAAGACAGATTACATGATAGGACAGAAAATAAGCCTCAACAAATTAAAGAAAATTAAAATTATACCAAGCATTTTTTCTCTGACCAGAAGGGACTGAAACTAGAAGCCAAACTCCACGAAAGAACTCAAACACTCAACCTCATGGAAATTGAATAGCATGCTACTAAACAATGAGTGGGTCAAGAAGGAGATCAAAGAGGAAATTAAAAACTTCCTAGAAACAAATGAAAATGAACTCACAACCACCTAAAACTTATGGGACACAACAAAGGCAGTCCTGAAAGGGAAATTCATAGCTATACAGGCTTACCTGAAAAAAAAAATAGAATCATTTCAAATAAAAAATGTAACCCTATGCCTACAAGAATTTGAGGAACAACAACAAAGGCAGCCCAGACAAAGTAGACAGAAGAAAATGACCAAGATCAGAACAGATTTAAATGACATAGAGAAGAAAAGCACAATTCTAAAGATCAATGAATCCAGGAGCTGGTTGTTTGAAAAGATAAACAAAATTGGCAAGCCTTTAAGAAGCCTCATTGAGGGAAAAAAAAAAGAGAGAGAGAGAGAGAGAGAGAGGACCCAAATAAACACAGTCAGAAATGAAAGAGGAGAGATTATAATGGACACCACAGAAATACAGAGAATTGTAAGAAATTATTACCAAGAACTCTGTGCCAAAAATTTGAAACCTAGCTGAAATGCACAAATTTCTACAAAAATGTAACCTGCCAAATATGAATGAAGAATAAGTAGAAAGCCTAAACAGACCAGTAACAGTGACAAAATCAAAGCAGTAATCAAAAAACTCCCAACACACAAAAGCCATGGAAAATATAGTTTCACAGAATTCTACAAAGCATTTAAGGAAGAGCTAACCCCTAATCTTCACAGACTATTTAAAAAAATCTAAGAAGATGGAAGACTCCCAAACTCTTTTTATGAGGCCAGCATCATTCTAATCCCAAAACCAGATACAGATACAACAAAGAAAGAAAATAAAGGCCAATAATGCTGATGAACATACATACTAAAACCCTCAACACAATATTGGCAGACTGCATCCAGCAATACATTAAAAAGATCATGCACCTCTACCATGTGGGATTCATCCCAGGGATGCAAGGATGGTATAACATTCATAAATTGATAAACATAATAAATCAATTAAATTACAGCAAAGATAAAAATCACATGATCATATCAATAGATGTGGAAAAGCATTTGATAAGTTACAGTCCCCATGTATGATTAAAACCCTCATCAGAGTGGGAATAGAGGGAGCATTCCTCAACATAATAAAGGCCATGTGTAAAAGACCTACCACCAACATCATATTCAATAGACAAAAACTAAAAATGTTCTCACTAAGATCAGGAACAAGACAAAGTTGTCCACTTTCAGCACTCCTATTCAACATAGTATTGGAAGTACTAGCCACAGCAATCAGGTAAGAAAATGATATAGAAGGTATCCAAACTGAAAAGAGGAAACAAAACAGTCATTGTTTGCAGATGAATGTGATAGTATACGTGGAAAATCATATACACTCCACCCAAAAACTGTTCACCCTAATAAATGAATTAGGCAAAAGAGTGGCATACAACGTCAATATCCAGAAATCAAAGGCATTTTTGTATACCAACAAAGAAATATCAGAAACAGAAATCAGGAAAAAAATTCATTTGATATAGCAACAAGAAAAATAAAATACCTAGGAATAAACCAACCCATGGAGGTAACAGATCTATACTCAGAAAACTACGCAACACTGAAGAAATAAATTAAGGAAGGCCCCCCAAAATAGAAAGATATACTGTGTTCATGTATTGGAAGAATTAACATAATCAAAATGTCTACACTACCCAAAGCAATTTACAGACTCAGTGTGATCCCTATTAAATTACCAATGGCATGTTTCACAGACATAGAAAAAACACTTCAAAAATTTATATGGAACCATAAACAACCCTGAATAGCTGCTGCAATTTTGAGAAAGAAGAACAAAGTTGGAGGAATCACAATACCAGATATCAAAATGTATTACAAGGCCACTGTAGTCAAAACAGCCTGGTACACCAGTACCAGATACAGATACATGGAAAAATGGAAGGGATAGAGAGCCCAGAAACAAACCCAAGTTTCTATGGTCAATTAATATTTGATAAAGGGGGCAGAAGCATAAAATGGAACAAAGATAGTCTCTTCAACAAATGGTGTTGGGAGAACTGGACAGCTATATGAAAAAAAATGAGACTCAACCACCAACTTACACCATACACAAAAATAAATTCAAGGTGGATAAAAGATTTAAATATAAGTCTTTAAACCATTAGAGTCCTAGAGGAGAACATAGGCAGGAAAATCTCAAATATTCCATGCAACAATATATTCACTGATATGTTCCCTAGAGCAAGGGACATAAAGAAAAGAATAAACAAATGGAATCTGATGAAAATAAAAACCTTCTACATGGCTACAGAAAACAGCATTAAAATGAAAAGAGAACCAACTGTATGGGAAAGCATACATACCAATGATACCTCAGACAAGGGTTTGATCTCCAAAATATATGAAATCTCACACAGCTGCACTCAAAGGAGACAAGCAATCCAATTAAAAAATAGGCAAAACACTTGAACAGGCACTTCTCCAAGGAGGACATACAGAGGGTCCAGAGACATATGAAAGGATGTTTAGTATCACTAGCAATCAGCAAGCTGGGAATTAAAACCACCATGAGATACCACTTCATACCAGTGAGAATGGCTATCATATACAAAGCAACAAACAAAAAATGTTAGAAAGGGTGTTGAGAAAAGGGAACCCTAGTGCACAGTTGGTGGGACGGCAGACTTGTGCAACCATTGTGGAAAACAATATAGAATTTCCTCAGAAAACAAAATGGAAATGCCTTTTCCCTGGCAATTCCACTGCTAGGATTATATTCTAAGAATCCTGAAACACCAATCCAAAAGAACCTATGCACACCAATGTTCACAGAAGCACAATCTACAGTAGCCAAATGCTAGAAGCGACCCAAGTGCCCATCAGCAAATGAATGGATCAAAAATCTATGGTACATTTACACAATGGAATTCTATGCAACAGAAAGAAAGAAGGAGCTCCTATATTTTGCAACAGCATTGGTGGAACTGGAGAGCATTATGCTAATGAAATAAGCCAGTTGATGAAAGATAAATACTGTATGTTCTCACCATTAACAGGAACCTAATCAAGAAAATGAACAAGAAAGCAAAGTATAGCCAAAATTGAAATTGAGAACAGGCTGACAGTGATCCAAAGGGAGAGGGGAGATGATTAAAGGAGGAAAGGTGAAGAGTTTGCAGAAACAATTATAAAGAACATATGGACAACAACAATGGTGGGGTGGAAATGGGGGTGGGAGGTGGGGACGGTTGGGTTGAAAAACAGAAAACTGTACTTGAAAAATAATAAAAAACTGTAACAAAAAAGAACAAAACAATAAAAATGTAATAAATTATAATCCTGAGATAAAATAAAGAATTCATACTCTTTAGTCTAAAATATTGTTTTACTATTTTTGTGACACTCCCGCTGTATTTTCTTACTTTTGTATGAGAAAGTTAAAAGCATCTTCCAGCTTAAAAGAAATTCATGTGATATGAAATATAACCAATGTGTTCTAAAATGTCTTTTTAGGTAGATTATAAAGGATTATATTTAGAAGCAAATATTTAAATATTTAGAAGGATACAAATATGTAAATGAGTTTAATACAGAGGCACTGTGTCAAAATTAATTTTATAGAGACATTGAATATTGAAAATATAGAGAATAAATAATGAGTAAAATGGAATATGTGTAAATATCCCAGATTAACCTAGAGCAGATACTGATTTTGATAATGTCTCTAAGTAACTTTTTTCTGTAGTACTTGCTTTCAGTCTTTAAAATTAAAGAAAATTCATGACTAATGCAAAGAATAGTCATATATGTTAAAAGCATCTCAAGATAAAAGCATCTGAAGTTGTGAAGCTAATGTACCTCCTTTGGAACAAAAAGCCATTAATCTGCAACATCAATATTTTAAATGTTATTGTTTAAATAGTTGCTAAAACAATATCAACATATACATGTGATGTTATTTCAGTATATCTAGGAATACTGCCAATAATTAAATTTGTCATGACCTCTGTCTCAGGCAAGGCACTTAATAGTCTTTGCTAATAAGGCAAAATTATAGATACTAATACATATTGGCAAAGCTATCAATTAAACATAATAGGTGACATTTAAAATTTTGTGGTATAATAAATCACCTGGATGTTCTTTTTTCACTGTAAACTAACTTTAGGTACAATTTTTTAATATAAATATTTTATTGTGTTGCTATCAACTGAAATGACTCAATGTTGAAACCACTATTTAATAACTATGTAGAATTTTTTTTTTAGGAAACTCCTCTATGCCTTTCAAGCAACTAAATAAAGTAGGTACAAAATGTTTATACCATCAAGTAAGAATTGATTTAAATATTATTTTGTTTTGTTTCTGCATATATAGAAACTATTATCTTTGTTCTTTTTAAAATCAGAACAACTGTCAGGTATATTGTAAAACATTCATATTTAGATCAAATCTTGATGTTTAAAGTTATTTGAATATAAATACTTTATTTTTCAAAAAAGAAAGAAATTGAAGTAAACAAATGATCCAACATTGAGTTCAAAATAATGGTTATAATCTCAACAAGCTCAGTAAGAACAATGTACAAGGAACTTACTACAAATTACATAGGCCTGAAAAAGGACATACAAATTATCAGGAAGAATCAGGACAAAATGAAGAATACAGTATTTGAAATGAATAATACACTAGAAGGAATTAAAAGGACAGTAGATGAAGCAGAGGATTGAATCAGTGACTTGGAGGACAAGGTAGGGAAAAAAAAAAAAACACCAAACAGAGCAACAAAGCAAAAAAATGACTAAAAAAGAATGAAGAGTGTATAAGGTAGCTGCAGGACAGTATAAAACACAGTAATATTCATATCATAGGGATACCAGAAACAGAAGAGGAGCAAGGACTAGGAAACCTATCTGAAAAATTAATAACAGAAAATTTCCCTAACTTGAAGAGAGAAAATTTTACACAAGTCCAAGAAGCACAGAGTATCCCAATCAAGGTGATCCCAGAGCAACTCACTTCAAGACACATTATAGTTAAAAAGGAAAAATTTAAAGACCAAAGGAGAATTTTACAAGCAGCAAGGGAGAAATAGTTTCTAACATGCAAAGGAGATCCGATAAGGCTATCAGCTAATTTCTCAGCAGAAATAAAAAAAAAGGGGGGGGGGCGGTGGCAAGAACTATTCCAAGTAACAAAAAGCAAATGCCTACAACCAAGACTACTCTACTCAGCAAGGCTCTCGTTTAAAATGGAAGGTGAAATAAAGAAAAAAATGATGCTAGGATAGTACAATATTTGCAAATGAATACATGTAATACACCACATAAACAAAATGGAAGACAAAAATCATATGATCATATCAATAGATGATGAAAAGGCTTTTAAAAATGTACAGCACCCATTTATGATAAAATTACACAGGAAAGCAGGAATAGAGGGAGCATATCTCAACAACCAAAATCATACTCAATGTGCAAAAACTAAAAAATTTCCTCCTAAGATCAGGCACAAGACAAGGGTGCCTGCTTTCACTACTTCTGTTCCACATAGAAGAAGTCTAGTGACAGTAATTGGACAAGAAAAAAAAAAAAAATAGAAGGCATCCAAATTGGAAAGGAAGTAAAGCTGTCAGTGTATGAAGATGACATGGTAGTGTACTTAGAGGTGGATAATGGTGGAAAGAATGGGAAGAGTCATCAAAGAACATGTATAAAGAACCCATAGACAAAGCCAAAGGGTAGTTGGATTGAACGTGGGAAGTAGGCATGGGTGGGGGTGGGGAGTGTGGTCAGAGAAAAAGAAGACAACTGAACTTGACCAACAACAAAAAAAGTATATGTTGTAATAATGATAGAAAAAAAAGAAAGAAAGCCCTATAATCTCCATCAAAAAGCTACTTGACCTAATAAACAAATTTGGCAAAATAGTGGGATACAAAGTCATTACTCAGAAATCAAAGGCATTTCTGTACACCATAAATGAAATACCATAAATAGAAACCTTGAAAAAAGGCCATTTACTATAGAAATAAGAAAAATAGAAGTACTTTTGGTTATTACAAAAATAAAGCTTAACCAAGGAGGTATAAAGCCTGTACTCAGAAAACTAGGGAACACTGAAGAAACAAATTAATGAATATGCAAACAAATGGAAGCATATACCATGTTCGTACATTGGAATAATTAACATCATTAAAATGTTCATACTGCCCAAAGCAATTTATAGATGCAGTGCAATCCCTATTAAAATACTAATGACATATTTCATAGATTTAGCACAAACATTTCAGCAATTTATATGGAAGTTTAAATGACTTGGAAAGCATCAGAAATCTTGAGAAAGAAGGAGAAAATAGAAAAACACAAAACTTGATAGCAAACAATTTTACAAGGCCATTGTCATCCAAATAGTCTTATTCTGGCATAACAACAGACACATAGATTAATGGAACAGAATACAGAGCCAGAAACCAAACCATGTTTCTATGGTCAATTACTATTTGGCAATGTGGCAGAAGCATAAAATGGAGTAAAAATAACCTCTTCAATAAATTGTATTGGGATATCTGGACAGGTATGTAGGGGAAAAAATTAAGCTAGACCACCAAATTACACTATACACAATAATAAACTTAAGCCATGACATCATAAAAGTCCTGGAGAAAAACATAGGCATAAATTTTATATATCCCATGCAGCAATATTTTTTTCTGATGTATCTTGTAGGGCCAGGGAAATAAAGTAAAATAAACAAATGGGATTATATCAAATAATAATAAAAAATACTTCTTCACACTAAAGAAAATATCAGCAAAATAAAAAGTTGCCCAATCACATGGGAAAATGTATTTGTCAATGATACGTCAGACAAGCATGTGATCTTCAAAATATAGAAAGAACTCACACATCTCCACACTAGGAAGACAACCCCCCCACAAAAAAAAAAAAAAAAATGGGCAAAGGACCTGAACAGCCATTTCTCCAAGGAGGGCATACAAATGGCCCATAGACATATCTAGCCATCAGAAAGATACAAATTGAAACCACAATGAGATACCACCTCACACTGGTCAGAACAGCTATCATTAACATATCAACAAACAAGTGGTGATGAAGATATGAAGAAAAGGGAACCCTAGTGCACTCTTAGTGGTAATGAAGACTGGTACAGCCACTATGGAAAACAGTGGAGAATTTCCTCTGTTTTTATGGAATACTCTGCAGTGGAAGGAAAGAAGAAGCTCTTACTTTTAGTGACAGCATGGATGGCACTGGAGAATATTTTGCTAAGTGAAATAAGCCAGACAGCGAACGGCAAATGCCATATGATCTCGCCTATAAGAGTAACCTAATGGACAAAACAAACAAAAAAGCACAATGAATCAGTGGCGTGGAAACAAGGAACAAACTGACAGTGATAGAGGGGGAGGGTAAGGGGGATAAAAGTGGAAAGAACGAGAAAAGACTACTCAATGAACATGTATGAATGACACATGTACATGGACAACAGTGTGGGGATTAACTGTGGGAGCAGGGGTGGGTTGGTTGGAAGAGAGCAAAGGGGGAAAATTGGGACAACTATAATAGAATAACAGTATATTTAATAAAAATAAAATAAAACAAAATAAATTTTATGGAAAAAAGTGAAAAATGTATAACCCCATTTATAGACTGAGTAAGGCTGGTAGAAAGTGCTTGTACTAACTTTTCCATCTCTTTGCTCTCTGCTAACACTTAGCTAAAGATGCCTCCAAAACTGCATTTAGAAAATGAGTTCCTATATTTTTACTGCACCAGTAGTCCAAATTCTTTGTGGAAACTGTGATAGCTTCATTTTTGATATTTAGAGATCAGGCTCTGGAGGTTGTTCACCTTTCTATCCATGCAGTGTCTACCTTTTGATGACAGCTAAATGCTATTTGATATTTACCTAAAAGATAAAAAAAAAAAAACACACACACAACATTTGAAGCAGAGTACAGTCGATACCAAAAATGAATTTCAAAGTTATAGGGCTTTCTCTAGGGGAAATGTTTCCAGAGTTTAATGGGAAATGATGTTTTGGGAGGTTAGTTAAACCATGATTCAATCCCCAATTCTGCTACTTACAGGTGTGTGAGTATGAGAAACTTGTTTAAGCTCTCCAAGTTTTCATGTCTTTAACTTTAAAATTGGAATAAAACCTTACTGTTAAATTAAAAATAAAATTAAAAAGCCAAAATGAGAGGCATTACAGATTTATTTGCAATCATAGATTTGGAATCTAAAGGCATGGATTCAGACAGAAAGTCAAACTATGTGCAGAATACAGGGTGAGGGTAAAAATATTTTATGGGAAAAGGAAATGAATAAACACATAAATAGAAGAAAGAGGAATTTTTGGTGTTAGGAAGCTTCCTTACTCTTTAATTATACAGGGTTGCTTACTGATTCTAAATAATGTCTGTAATCATCAGTCTTTGTGGTCACAATGACTGTTTTCCTGTCAGCTTCACAAAGAGTTGTTTGGAAGATGTTGGCTTGACCCAGTCCATAGGGTGTTTTGTCCAATTCAAACATTCCAAAGGTTAAAGGAGAAAGAAATGAAAGGAAGTTCCTCTAGCATGGCTGCTCTGGATCTGTTTTAAAGTAGCTTCTCTTATGTCTGCTTTTCACATTTCCCCCTTTTGATTGAGATCTTTCTTGGAAAGCACTGCTGTTAAGCCATTGGAAAGCATCACTGGTCAGTTATTAAAGTAAATGTTGACCCTCCAACAATGGGAAGGCTCATTCCCATAGGAGGAAATACTTTCCATAGAAGCCTGAGACTGTATGTGAGCAGTAAAGGTACCAGAACAGAGAAAGGCTTTACCACCATGTTACTTAGGGGATATATTTTCTACAGTTTTCTGAGATTTCTCACACAAAGTTTCAAAGGCCTTAGTGAGCACCTCAAAGTGTTGAGGTGATAGAGTGACCACTGTCTGAGTGGTGGGTTTATAACATTGAGCTACAAAAAACAAAGATTTACAACAACAAAATAAATAATCTTATGAATATTCACCTGATTTTCTTAATCTTCATTCTTTATGGAATACTCTTTGGTAATAGCACAATATTAATTTATTGATACATAACTAGGGAAATCTGAAGAACCTTAGAGAAAATGGTTTTCAGGAAGAGTTATCCCCACTGCGGTTGAGAAAATGTTCACTGGATGTGAACAAATGTTCAGCTGTTTTGTTCCTGATGGTAATAATATGGCATTTCTAAAGAATCATGAATTGCTTTGGGCAACTTTAAAATACATGTTCATTCCCTCATTACTCTCAACTAATACCCTAGGATCATGACAGAAATTTCAGCTGTGCTGAATTGCATAGATATATGGCACCACAACGAATCAAAAGAGATAAAACAAGGCTGAAGAAACAAGCTAGAGGCAATGAATGGAAGTAGACTATACCCAGTAATCACCAAAGCTATGATACAGTAAAGAAATACCCACTGGTAACCCAGGAAGTACTAGAATTTCAATCAGAGAGAATAGCCTCTCAAAAATCAGAAAAATACTCAGGTAGCATCAGGCAAGTTGGAAAGCCAGCTACAGAAAACAATAGGGTGAGTGGGGTCAGAAGTGGTTGATGGAGCCTCAGACTGGATGTCCTTCCAGAAAAACTGTGCTGCAGCCTAATCAGGGCCTAAGATCAGGTCGTATGGCTGCCTGTGTAGACCATGGTACCATGCCACACCGGTCTCAGAAAACTGTATATGTCCTTCAAAGATTCAAAAGTTTCTGAGAAAGTGATGATTGCTCAGCTATGGTGCATAGTTCAGCATTAGGATTTTGAACTTAAAAATTCTTGTAACAATTGCATATAGCCTCTATCATAGCTTATTTTGAGCACTGGGTGAGATGAAGAGCTCTAGAATACTCCCTGTGGGCTTCATTATATTGGAAAAGCCAAAACTACACCACAGGTGGGGTTAAAAAAACAAACACAGCAAGCAATAAGAAAGACAGTGATGAAATTCTAAGTTGATGTTCTAAGATTTTTTCATATGCTTTTGCTTCACAAAGTCTGGGCAGAACTCCTCACACAAAGAGGAAAATGCACACACCTGGTTGTGAGAATTCTAGTTTAACTTGAGGGAACAGAGAATAGATGGATGTCGTAAAAGCAATCACAAGTTAGGAAGCACCAGAGCAGAGTCCAACATGACAGCATCAGAGCAAGGCAAGTTTCCAGCACAGGACAACATTGATCAGGATATCGGGAGCACAGAAGCAGATGTCAAGACATGGACTGTAATTTCCCTGATTTTTATTCTCCCAGGAATTTGGAAAGGTATTGCCTCTCAGAGTGCATATCTACATTTAGAGTTAGGGTTGAATAGATCATAATCTCCCTTTTCTCCCCATCCTTCTTCATTTTTAGTGATTAACACAAGGAAGATAGTCTGAATGATTCCTGTAACCAGTCACTCAAGCCTTTGTCTTTGCACCATCTGTCCCTCCTGTTTTTAATAGGGCCATAGGTTTAGACCAGAAGAATCAGTAACATTGGTTTCCATAGATTCCTTTCAATTTAAACTTTATATTTATTTATTTTTATTGTGATGCTTTAAAGTACCTAATTACAGATTTAAAGAAATAATGACTATTCTGAAGTATCTGTCTGCACCCAGTTTCTTTGGAAATGAGAGAAATAGACTTCTTTTCAACTAGGGCAGATAATTTTAAGGCGGACTGTTTTTATTTCCTGACTTTCTTCATCTCCAGTTGCTTCTGTTTCCTCCTCTGTCATTCTCTTTTGACTCTCTAGCTCTAAAATTTGCTCTGATCAGCACCTGACCTCTTGCTTCCTCTTCTTTTGTTCTCTAAGGGACCCCTGATCCTTTGCTGTAGAAACAAATAAAAAGCAAAATCTCACAGTCCATGGATGTTCCAGGTCCTCCAGAGAGAAAGTGCATGTGTTTATAGTGAGCTGAACAGGAAACCTATGAGAGGTTTGAAGCAGCCAGTGAAAGAATATTGAAAATAGTACAACATTTCAAATATTCCAATATTCTATTTACAATAGTCAAATATTTTCAAATATTGTAAATAGAATATTAGAATATTTGAATGGGAGAGATCATTAGTTTGGTTTTTGTAGATGTGGCTTTGAAATATCCCATAAGGGGCTATCTCATAGTTGTGTAATCAGATAAAGAACTAAGAAGAAATTTGGCTTAGAAACACAAATTTGGGTATCAGCTACATGTAAGCAGCATACCAGTCTGATGCGGCTGCTGTAAAGTTCAACAGATAGAGTGCCTTTAACAATAAAATTGTATTTCTTCACAGTTCCAGAGGATAGAAGTACAATATTAAGTCACTGCCAAGGTGAGTTTCTTCCCCTTGGATTATAGATGATTCTCATCTAATTATAGATACCTCAACATAGTCTTTTCCTTTATTCATGTCTGCATCCTAATCCCATCTTCTTGAAAGACAAGAGTCATATTGGGGGAAACCCCACACATATGGCTTTATTTTATCTTACTTTTCTCTTTCAAAGACTTTCTGAGCTTCTGAGGCATGGATTAGTACTTCATCATATATATTTTGGGGAGATACAGTTTAGTCCACACAGTAGATGGTAACTGAAGTTGTGGTGTGATGCAATATTGCCTCTCATAGAACATCTAAGGGGAGAGGGCCTAGGGGCCCCCAAGGGGACTGCAACATGAGGAATTCAATATTTAGTACCCAAAGAAAGAATCGAGAAAGAACAAGAACCTTCATGAGAAAGCATGGGAGAGAGCTAGGTTACAGAAGCCAAGGAAGTTGAATGTCTTGACAAGAAGGTCATTGGGGAAATGTAGATTAATGAAAGATCTAATTGAATAAGGACTGAAAAAGGATTCTTGTTTTCTGTCTTATCTACTTAATGTCTAACCTAGTAACTGGTGTCTAGTGGTTATAGAGCAATGAATTAATTACATGTTGACATATTTAAGTCATGAGGGATAAGAAAGTTGACAAGACTGAACATTTTAGAACTGACTAACTATATCTATGCAAACTCTAAGAAGTTAATATCTCAGAAGCTCATTTCCAAATTATGTAAATTAAATTTGATAACTTTTATTTCTCGGCATTGATTGAGATTATATATCTGCTACACATATCAAGGAAAAAAGGTGACTATCATTCTGTCTACTTATTGAAATACTGTATTTTTCACAATATAAGACACACTTTTTTTACCATATTTTTTGCTGCAAAATTTCTTCTCCTACTTTTCTCCTCTAAAACCTACATGTGTCTTATGGTATGGACCCCAGATGCACCTAGGTTTTAGAGGAAGAAAATAGGGGAACATTTTTTGAAGCAAAAAAAAAACATTGTAAAAAGTGGATCTCATAGTCTGAAAAATATGATATTTTAGCATTGTACTTAAGTTGGTTAGAGGTAGAAAGAAATAGAGAATGAAACCATATCAGGCCATCTCCTTACTAGAGAAAAATAGGGACTAAATCCAGAAAGGCTTTTTTCAGGTGTTAATTTCAAAGGGTAATTTGGGGCAAGAAATGGGAGTCTCTGCTACAGTGTAAAAGAACAAAAGCAACAGCAATAGAGCAAGCACATAGCAAAACTGGGCAAAGTAAGTATCCCACACTCTGACAGGAGTGAGATGCTTCTAGGAGATTATGATCTATTCAACTCTGACATGAGCATGTAAGCTCAGTGTGACTAATGTCTGAATATTATGAAAAATGAAAAATGTCCTGGCCAGTGTGGCCAGTTTGTAGGAACATTGTCTGTAACTGAAAGGTTGTGGGTTCCATTCCATCATTGTACATGCCTAGTTTACAGGCTTGATCCCTGGTCTGGGAGTGAATGGGAGACAACCAATTAATGTTTCTCAAATCAGTGTTTCTCTTCCTCCTTTCCTCTTTCTCTAAATGCAATAAAAAAATATCCTTGGGTAAGGATAAAGCATTTTTTTTTTGAAAATCAAACCCAGAAATGAAATATTCTTATTAATATATGTGATGTTTTTCTAAGACAATTAATCAGTCATTAAAAGGTGTGGGTTATGTATATAATACAGGTAAATCTTTAACAAAGAGAAATAAGGTCCTTACCCTAAGGCAATACTCCAATATCTTGGTGGATGAAACATTCAGAGTTAAATACATATCACACAAAAGGGCCTTCATAGGGCATTTGTCAGTATA